>RJWM01017777.1:0-41874 GCA_004363535.1 Dasyprocta punctata | reverse complement strand
TCAAACCATTAAAAACAATCACAGACAGGAAGCAGTGGCTCCAAAGAGCAATGTAATCAATTTCGAAACAAATTAAAGAAAAAAAATCTTTCCAACTTCTGCATATACGAAAATGACTAATTGTGGAATCAACATGAGTTTATGAATGAAAAACGTTCTCAAGAGATTTCACTAAGTATGCTTTTGAGTAGAGATGTGCTGAAAACAATGCATATTTTGCAAAATAAGCATTTGTGGAACCTGTGCTGAGTAAGATTATCGCTTTTCCAGTAACATAAGCCCATTCTGTCTCTGAGTCACTCTTTTGGTAATTCTCATATTTGAAACTGCTATCATTATTTTTATACCTATTAGGGTATAAAACTCAGGGATTTCTCATGGAGCTGCATTCCCTTTCCTTATTATTTTGAATTTTGAGTCAGATTCTTGCTAAATTGTACCAGCTAGGCTTGAACTTGTCCCCTGTCTCAATCTTCCAGAGTGCTTGGACTACAGGAGTGTGTTACTGTGGCCAGGTTTGTTGATAATTTCTGACTTTAACTTAAAGTGAGAGATCTACATTTCTTCATGCAACTGACAGGCCATTCTAGAGTTATTAACTGGCCTGTTTTCTATATTGTGGTTGAGAGCAAATACACCACAAGATTCCCTTGAATCAAAACTTAATCATCAGCAAATTCCTAACTTGGTGAGGCCTGAGAGACATAAAGATGTTGTGGAAGAAAAGTCTGAAGATAGCAGTGATTGTTTCACGAAGTTTAAAGAAAGAAGCCATCTCCCTAAAATAGAAATGCAAGGTGAGACACCAGGATTGATACAGAAGCCACAGAAAAATGGCCAGATGATCTAGTTTAGATCACTAGTTTAAGTGGCTACACGAAATAAGTATTTGTGTTGTAAATGAAGAATTTGTATCAGAAGAAGATGTTACCTGGTGCTTTTATAGAAGAGAAGTCAAGGCATAACTTGAAAGTCTCAAATGACAGTCTGACTCCAGTAAGGAACTAATAACCCTGAAGCCTGAACTTGGGAGCAATCATCATTTACCATCCTGAAAATCCTGGGACCCTTAAGAATTACATGGTACACTGTACTGTTCTCTAATTGTGGAAAAACAAAGCCTGGCTGACAGCCCATCTGTTCACAACTGGGGTACTGATCATTTTAAACCCCTTGTCGCACCTGCTCATGGGAAAGAAAAAAGATTCCTTTCAAAATATCAATGCTCATTAATAGTGAAACTGGTCATGCCACGGCTGATGGAAATATATGAGATTAATATTGTTTTTGTGCCTGCCTATATAACACTCATTTTGCAGGTCATGCATCAAGGAATAATTTTGATTTTTAAGTGTATCCATTTGTAAGCTACATGTTGTTAGGTTATGCGTGCATACATAATGATTCTTTTGTTAGATTTGGTCAAAGTAAAATAAAAACCTGGAAAGGATTTGCCATTCAATATGCCATTAAGAACATCCATGATTCATGAAAGGATATCAAAATATCGACAAAAATAGGAGTTGGAAGATGCCAATTCCAACCTTCATGGATGGCTTTGAGAATTTGAGGACTTCTGTAGAAGAAATAACCACAGATTCAGTGGAATTAACAAGACAACTAGAGTTAAAAGAAGTGACAAAACATAGGCGCATTGACTCAATTTGGAAATAAAGTCTATGTGATCAACGATGTCACATGATGGAGAAATCTTCTATAGGAAGTCAACCCAGCAGCAAATTTCATTGCTGTCTTATTTTAAGAAATTGTCCCAGCCAAGCTATCTTTCAGCTACCACCATCCAAACAAGCCAGCAGCCATCAACACCAATTGAAGATGGTCATCATTTTTCATTAGCAAAGTATTTTTAATTAAACAATTTACATTTTAAGGCGGGCGTGGTGGCGCACGGCTTTAATCCCAGCACTCGGGAGGCTGAGGTAGGCGGAGCGCTGTGAGTTCGAGGCCAGCTTGGGCTACAACGTGAGCGCAAGGTCGGCCTGAGCTACACAGTGCGACCCTGCCTCAAAAAACTAGGGCTGGGAGTCTGGCTCAGTGGCTTAAGCGCCTGTCTGGCAGGTTTGAGTCTGTGAGTTTGATCCCCAGTGCCGCAACAAAAAAAAAAAAGAAAAAAAAATTTACATTTTAGACATAATACTCTATACTTAATTGTCGTGATTAATAATGTACATACGATGTTGTATACCCACAACATAAAAACCTGCAACAGACTTTATTATAATATTCAGCTTATGGTGATGGTCTGAAGTATCTTTTGGTCTGCAATGTATGTGAGGCATGGCTGTACTATATTTCCAAGTTGTCCAGGTTGTACAGATTCCCAATGAATTGCTAACATATTAGTGTGTGTGTGCATGTGTGTGAGAGGGTGAGAGAGTGAGAGAAAGAGAGAGAGCTAGATCTGTACTATGAGGAATTAAACAAGAACCATGCACTGTACTAGTGAAAAATAACTGACTGGTACCTGTGTCATTAGTGTAAAACATCAATTGTTAGGTTTCTGTAAGTTCTTTTTTCTCTACACACATGTATCATATTTAAGTATTAAAAATCATGTTATTTTTTCCTTTTTTTTGTACTTGGGATTGAACCCAGGGATTAGTAAACTATATGCTCACCCCCTTTGTATTTTTAATCTTGAGACACAGTTTCTCTAAATTTCCCAGGATGGCCTTGAATTTAGAGCCCTCCTTTCTCAAACTCCCAAATAGGTGGGATTACAGGCATGCACCACAACACATAGTAGTGATAGCCATATTTGAAATATACCTCCAATACTGAATGTCAATATTGCACAAAATTGCTTGATAGACATGTGACACATATTTATATATCCTTTCTTTGCTTTCAAGAGGGTAAAAATGATGTTTTGGCAAGGAATCAAAGAAAGTCAATGATCACAAAAAGTTCCTTTTGCTTGGTTGCTAAGGCTCTTGGCTTGCCTTTCTTTGCTAAAAAGTCAATATCAAAGAATTATAGTAATAAGCAGAGTAATTTTATCAAAATTGTCCTAGTTAGTTCCATCTATTTTTCTTTCTAAGGGAAGATCTTTATACATCTTCTTGTTGATAAAATTTCTGTTCTTCCCTTGAAAGGAAATAAAATAGGGCTTTTTATTCTTCATATGTTTCTTATATATTTGGCTTTCTAAATGTAAAGGCAGACATTGTTCTCATGGAATGGAAAAGAGTTAGGCCTGATTTATCTGGAATATATTGAGTCTATGATATTTGAATCAAAAGAAATGCAGATTTATACAAGGATACCTAATTTCCTATTTTATGGATTGGTTTATGTAACACAGAACTAATTCGCTTCTTTTCATATTGACCCACTTGCTCTTCTCACTGTGCCAAATAGGTCTTTTTGTACACCACACACTGAAACATGAAATAATGATTTATTCTGTTACAAAGGAAAAATCAAATGGCACCATTTCCCTGTCTCTGTAAAACCTCACACCTGGCAACAAGGTAAGAAAGTGTTATGACATGAGTGACTCTTTTTAAAGCAAGTCTTTCTTTGTGTGTGATACTGAGAGTTGAATCCAAGACCTTCACACTGAGATGTATTTCCAGCCTGCTTTCTTTTCTTTCTCTCTCTTGCTCTCTCTCTCTCTCTCTCTCTCTCTCTCTCTCTCTCTCTCTTCCTTTCTTTATTTCAGTACAGGGTCACACTAAGTCATGAATTTGTCACTCTGGGCTCCAACTTGGCAGTCTTCCTGCTTCAGTCTCCCAGCGTGTTAGAATTAGAAGTATGTACCAACACACCTGGTTAGAGTATGTCTTGACATACATAATGATAAATAAAAGTCTAAATTAGACTTCAACTGGGGTTTACTAGGTTCCTGTTCTTTCTGCTTTGTATGGGTTTTGTGAAAGAAATTCTATTGAACTATATCACAACAGATCATGTGAATAATTTTTTAATAATATTTGAAAGGAGTACCTTTTTTCTCATTGGTTTATTTACTTATATATCAGTCACATATATGAGGACTTAATGGGATCAAATGTTCGATATTTCAAAATTAAGTTATGATGTCAAAATATTATTGTGATGGTTATGATGGTTTCAAAATATGAAAGCCCTTAATAACAATGAACTGTAGTCATAAAATTTATCCAGTGGTGAACTTTATATTATGTATATTTAACACAATAAAATACATATTATTATGAAGAAGTTATGCTGTTTATTTTAAAATGATCAGTGATCCACAACACGTTTTAATTCCAAAGGTAATGATGCTGTAAACATTCATCTGGTAAATGACTTTCAATGACAGGCCCAAAGAGGAGAAAAACACAACAATATATGAAAAGTAAAATTCTTGTATTTATATTGGTATATCCTTTAGAATTTTTACCTTTCAAAATAAAATAATCTCATATAGGCTTTTACTACCTCTTGTATTTGATTGCTAGGACTGCCTTAACAAAGAACCACGATTCATCTGTTTTAACAAATATTTATTGTCTCAGAGCTCTAGAGATTGACTTCTGAGATGAACATGTTGGTAGGGCTGTTTTTTTCTGAGGGCTCTGAAGGTAACATTTGCTCTTCTACTTATGATGCATTTCTGACAATTATCAGCATTCCTTGGTTTAGGGATTCATCATCTACATCACCATCTCCAACTTTCCATAGCACCCTCCCTCTATTCTTCATAGGCTTCCCTTGTGCCTACCTAATGCTGAGCCTTTTCCCATTTTAAAAACTGCGTCAGTCATACTGAATTAGAGCCCACTCTGCTGCCCCATTTTTAACTTAATTACATTATGAAGATCCTAGTTCCAAATAAAGTCAGATTCTAAGACACTGGGTGTGAATGTAGCTTTCTCAGGTAGGGATGAGGCCCAGACTTAACACCTATAGCCTGGATCTGCATAAACTGAAAGCAAGTGTTGAAATTTTTCACTTCACAGGCATCCTAAGAGTCCAGAGGGGCCCAAGAGAAAAGGAAGCAACAAATGATATGCATGAAGTTGCATATATATATATATATATATATATATATACATACATACACACACATATATATGACCATGGTTTCACAGTAAACAAATGAAGCATCTCTTGCCATCTCTGAATAACGTTCTTAAGCTGGATGATCTAATGTATTTTATGCATAAGATAGGAAGTCATTCAACAGATACAAAGGAACAGACAGATGGAGTAGCTGTTTGTCAGTTTAAAATACTGCAGATGCTTCTCAACTTATTATGAAATTACACTTTATAAACCCGTAATAAGATGAAAGTTTCATTAAGTTGAATGCGCTTAATACACCTAACCTACCGCACACTGCTGCTCAGTAACGAACAACCTATGCACTCTCACTTGGTTACTCTGCTACAGCGGCTGCCTGGGAGCTGGGACTCACTACTCCTGCTCAGCACCCCAAGAGTACCGTGTCACACACTGCTACCCGAGCAAGGGTCCAAATGCAAAGCACAGTTTCTACTGAGCGTATGGCATTCTGCATGATCTAAAAATTTTCTAAAAATTTTCAATTTAAATCACCATAAAATAAAGATCATCCACACATATTTTGAGTTTTAATTCTCACAATATTTTGCATCCACGGAAGTTCAACAAATACTTCAAAAAGTTTCTCAAATATTTATGTAACTATAGATACAATTGAAAGATGATGAAGTGAAAACATACAAAGAAATGCCCACAAATATTTTTTTTCCAAATTTGGAGAAAATTGTCAACTTATACAGCCAAATAGCTAAATGAACCTCAATGAGAATAAATATTAAGTAAAGAAAACAGACACAGTAAAGTCAGCTTTAGAAAACTAAAGTAATAACAAAACCAGGAAAAACCCTACAGAAAAATAAAGTCACATCACATAAAAGAAAGCAATACATAACAGGTGAATACTTACCTTGAGAAAAATCAGAAGCTCCTGGTGGTGCATAGCTGTAATGCCAGCACTCAGGAGGCTGAGGCAGGAGGACTGTGAGAGACAGACCAGCCTGGGCTGCTTAGCAAGACTATCTCAAAAACCAAAAACAAAGACCAATAAAAATGAGGAGGAGGGAATAGAGGTCAAAGACAAAGAGAATATATCTTTAAATGACTCTCAGGGTAGGTTGTCAATTTAGCATTGTGCACCTCGAAAAAAATGTCTTTTTAAATAAAGACATTAAGACATTTCTGGACAAATAAATTGTGAAAAATTCTGTTTTAAGCAGACTGAGTGAACCAAACTGTTAAAGAGAGATGTTTAATCTGTAAACAAATGATGCTAGATGGGAATTTAAATTTATTGAAAGAAATAAAAGGCACCATAGATGGAAAATGTGTGAGAAAACACAAATAGTTCATTTTAATTTTTCTTAAATTAGTTATAAGTAGACATTATTTAAATATGAACAGTAATTTAGAAGTGCAGAGCTTATGCAACTGTATAATCAGGAACAAAATGGACTGGGGAGGGGAAAATGGAACTCTACTATTGTAGAGTTCTTACATTTTGCATAAAGCTTTGTGACTAAGAATATTGTAATATACTACCATAGTATATTGTAATCCTAACGTAACTGCAAAAATATACACAGAGTTATATCTAAAACTCCAGTAAGTGATTTAAAGTAGAGTATTTGATAATCTAATCAAGAAAAGCAAATGAGGAACTAGATAAGAAATTATAAATGGCACATTAAAAAACTCAAAATTATATGAAATATAACTGAACTCAACACTTCAATTAAAGAAAAATTTTCAGGTGAGTCCACATAAAAGACTACATGCTATTAACAAATGGTGACATTTAAATACCAAGAGAGTTCAAAAGTAAAATTATCAGAATATTGTACCATATACCTCAGCAAATTTATATGGCTATAGTAGTATCACGCAAAGTTCAATAAAAAAACTCTATCGTAAGTGAGGATGCGTTTTTTACAATGAGAAAACACTAACAAAAGATTCTAAATGTGTATGTAGTTGGAACAGAACTTCCAAATATGTGAACAAAACTTGGCATGATATAAATTGACAAATCCATAATCAGATTTAAAAACCCATCATTGTTAGAACAACTATATCAGTAGATCAGTAAGGCTATTAAAGACCTGAATTACATCCACTCAGTAGATGTAACCGATATTTACAGAACACGCCCCCCCAAATGCTGCAGAATATATATTGTTTTCAAATAAAAATGAACACACCCAATGACAGACCATAAGCTGGACCTTAAAATGAGTTTCACAAATTTCAAAACATTGAAAAAAAAACAAGAATTGAAATATGTTATATTCAAGAACCAATTCTCTGCAGTGAATGCAGTCATTATTGACTTTAAACATGTACTAATAAAATTAAAAAAACATAAATATTATATTCAAAAAAGAAATTAAATGTCCTTTTATCAAAATGTAATAAATTAGAAATCATGATTTAAAATATCTCGAGCATTCCAAATATTTAAAATCAATCAGCGTAATACTAAGCACCCTATTGTTAAATGAGAAATCACAAGCTAAATAATAAAGTATTCTTAAGTAAAGCATTATGAAAAACACTTTTCCAAATATCTGCAAGGTGACTAAAACAGCATTGACATGAAAGCTTATAAGTACTTATATTCAAAAAGCAATAAAGTTTAAAGTCAAACCTAGGTTTCTACTTTTAAAAGTGAATAAAAGAGTAAAAATAATTTAAAGTTAGAAATAAAGGAATATAAAAGTGAAAGAAGTCAACAAATATAAATGATACAATCGAGAAAATTACCAAAGCCGAAACTTCACTATTTGAAATAATTAATGAAATAGTTAAATCCCTAGCAATCTGAATATGAAAAATACATAACAACAAAAATAAACTAAATGACCTAACAACAGCAAATCATAAAGGTTTCAAAACTCAATATTACAGAGATTTTTGCTAGTCAATTAAAATAGAATGGACAAATTCTGTGAAAAAAAATATATTTAGGTACCAGAATAGCCCAGTATCTACAGGAGGAATTGAGATTTTACTTTTACAAAAGCCTTCTCCAGAAAGATAAGTTTAGATGACTTGATTGGTAAATTCTTACTATCACATTTCATAAAATTCACTAATTTTACACAAACTTTTCCCAGAAATAAGAGGTAGGAACTACTCAAAATGTTTTCTGAGACCGTCACTGTCCTAATTATAAAACCACACAAATACATGGTGAGAAAAAAGTTAGGTCAATGACCACCAAGTCTCATAAACATAGATGCAAAACAACATTCTTAACGAAATACGGCAGCTAAATTCATTCATATATGAAAAGAAAAACAAATCATGGACATGTGGGTTTTATTCCAAGAATTTGAGGCCATTTTACTACTTAAAAATTAAGCAGGGCAACCACCAAAATAGGATATAAAAGAGAAAAATAACATGGTCATCTCCACAGATGCAGGAAAAAAAAATGTGACAGAGTCAACAAACATTCAGGACACCACAGCAAAGTCTCAGTAAATTAAGAATAGGAAGGAATTTTGTTAATCTACTAAAAATTTCCAACAACTCTGTAGCCCACTGCTGCTTTTCTCTCCTTATTGAGACAAAATATCCAACACTCAAAGTTAAAGGAGGGAAGGTTTACTTAGCTGATAGTTTGTGGCGGTGTCAGTCCATAATTGTCTGACTCCCACACAGGTTGGCACATGGCAGCAAAAGACAGCACAAGCAATAATGGAAAGCGGGGAGACAAGCCTCTTTCTGTCCTTTAATATTGCATTGAGTCTACCAGGACTAGGGAAGTGACAATCCAATAAGTGGACTAATGCAGCAATCATCCATCCTTAATCCCAGAATCCTTAATCTTAGCATTGAACCATGAATCAGTCATACACTTGATTCAGCTCCCTCCGAAAAAGCCCCATCTAAAACTGCATGAGTCTTTGGGGAGACATCTAGACACAAACTGTAACACTCTCATCATACAGTACTGGTAAAATATGTATTTAATACTTTTCCTGTAAGATTTTTGAAAAAGGCAGAGACATATGTACGTTTACACTCTGTCTGACTCATCCTCTTTCCCACACCTCCTAGGCTCAGTTCCATTCAACTTTATCCTAGAAAATAAAAAGTTCTGGCCCCACTGTGATTTCCACATTAAATACAAGCACACTTACAACTGCATCACCTTTGCTAAGAATATTAAGGGTATACTTATTTGTATGGAGTTTAAGGATACACTTTTTTGATTGGAGTTGATGTAGTTCTGAAAATACTTCAAACTGTGTGATATTTACTGTCTCAGTCATAAACTGTATGACAAACCAATTAGAAAAAGTAATTTAACCTTTCTTGAAACTATATACTAAAGACACAAGGCTTTAAGAGAAATGGAAGAGATGCAAACCAAGAATGTAATGAGTTTGGTGTTAGTCTGAGAACCATTGCTGAACTGTCTGAAGTTCTAGTTCGTCAACAACCAAGCAGTGTGAATTTGATGCTTTAGTAAAAACATATAAATTAAAGAAATGTGTAAGAAAGTTTTAAACTATACAGTAATTTTCTTATATAAGATATAATGATGCTAGAGAGAGATAGAATATCCTGTTTCTTAAATCAGTAAGATGAAATAAGCTAGTATTTATTATAGAACTATGACACTATAAATATGAAACTTTATGAATTTTGCTTCTTAAATCTGAAAAGTAAGCAATTATTTCGAGAAAATGGAAATTTGAAGTATTAAACAAAGCTGTCTATATATCCATATTATGACAGAGTAGTAACTCTCTTATTGGTAGCTTTTTTTCAATAGTTTTAAGTTACCTGTAGAAAATCACAGCCCCAAAATATGCACTAGAAGCTTTCAGAAATAAATCATTGAAAGCTATAAATTCTGTGTTTTTTTAGTCATCTGATGAAGTCTCATCATCTTACTCCTCTGTTCTCACTTGAACCATACTTTTGTCATTCTATCCATGCCCCATATCTGGCTATTAGTCACTTAGCTAACAAACTGACTGTCACAGTATCCAGAGAAAGAGAACTACTTTCAAATATCTTTTATTATATTATTACAACTATCCTGTTATTGTTATTGTTGATCTATTATACTTAATTTAGAAATCAAACTATGGTTGTGTATGTCTAAAAGTGTAGTACGTGTGCCAACTAATGCCATCTGTGATTTAAGCCATACACTGTGGATCTTTGGAACATTTACCTGAAAGACGTGTGGTGATTATTATCATATGTGATTACTTAGTGACCTTCTCTACTACCTGATTTCACAGAAGACTCAGTTTCTCCACTAGTAATACAGAAATATTTTGCACTAAATTCAATGATGTCAGTATTATATAAGAAATTCCTCTGAAGATATTAGTATAATATCTATTGCATTATAAGAGTTCAAAAGTTATTAGGCTTATCACTGTAACATGATAATGATAATGCTTATTTTAAAGAGACAAATTAAAGATACTGGAGGCAGGAAGGAAATACAAAGGTCTGTCATAGTTTAGAAAATGACCGTGTCAAATTTAAAATCTATTTCTCTCCCACTGGAAGCCCTATGCACTCTCACTCTTTTCATGGTATGATATACATAAGTCAAAACCTTTAAGAAATCATTTGTAATGAAGGGCACTTTAGACGTATGTCTTAAGCATATTGTTGATTTTCAAATTTTCATCAAACAGTAATGTACAAGGACATAGAAGGGTGAGTTGAAAACAAAAGCTTTAAAATGGCAGCAAAGGACTTCCTAGGAAACTGTTGAGGTTGGATCTGGAACAATCCTCAATAGTCCACACGTTGAGAGATTGGTCTTTCAGCTTTTGTCCCTAATGGAGGTGGTTCAACCTTGAAGATGTAGGGTTTAGCTGAATGTCTTAAATCACTGGAGGAATACCCTTGAAGAGGATTTCACAACCCTGATCTCTTCCTCTCTCTTTTGTGTACCAGTCATGAACCCTTAAGGAGAACAGTGCTACTATGCATTGCTGCCGTCATGACCTGCCTTACCACACATCCAAAAGTAATGTGGCCATCTAAACATGGACTGAATTGTCAAAACTGGTGAGCTAAAAGTAACCTTTTCTCCATTTAAACTGTTTTTCTTAGGTATTTGCTACAATTGGAGAATGCTGACATGCACAGAAATTTAATGGAAAGTATCACAATTTTATGAGTCTTAACAAATACAAAAAAATAAAGCTTAAAAGACAAAATCCAAACACTAGAACTCACTATCTTATTGGACTGAGTTCCATAGGCAGTCCTTTCTTAGAAGTATCTCCACAATTCTCCAGATACGATCTTCTCCCCAGTTCAAACAGCAGAAGCAAGCTCATGTGAAAGATGATTTGTGTTCAAAATACACAAATAAGATTGACACTTGTCAAAGACAAGATTTCAACTTTTAATCATTAATATTAATAACAGGAATATTTTCCCAATTCTTACCAGTAGGGACTAAATTGTATTCTTTAAATATCTGAAGAAAATAGAAAGTGAGCACTATTTTAAAAAAATTAACAAAAGATACATTTACTCCACAAATGTGATATGTCACGACTGTATTTTTATAGCTTAGTAAAAAACCTCTGAAAAACAACATTTGAAAGAAATCAAGATCTGAAAGGAACCAAGATTTTAAAAAAATACATTGATCCTGAAGATTTAGTTAACACAGTTGGGGTACTAAGATAATAAAATTTTCTTTAAGATGATTCCACAACTTCGCACATATAAACCAGAAGCTTGTGAACAAAGCCTAGGCTCATTTCCAAGATAATTCAGGATGGAGTTCCTGTGGGTCGTCTAAATTTATAAGGTGGTAAATTATAAAACAATAAAACGCATGTCTGTCAGCATAAGTCTGACTGCAAATTGTGTGGTCATTATTTTGCAATTAGTGTCACTTACTTAAAAAGTGCTTTCCCAGTGATTCAGTTCTTAGCCACACTTTTCCAGAGCATTTTCTTCCAACAGTTTTGAAAATTATTGCTGAACTAGTCACTCAATATTAAAGCAATCTGTCAATTAGTGACTATAGGAGTCAGATCTCTATTCTGTTTAACACTTACAAGCCCACAGAAGGGAAAAGTGTAACTTTAGTTACAAAGTCATGGTGTTTTGCATCAGTCTAAATCTATAGAAAGATCAAGAGGGGGAACTGTGAAATATGTGGTCATATCCTAGCTCAGCTCACCCATTATGAGGAAATCTTAGACCTCTCCATTTGAATATCTAATTCAGCATTGCAAATCCTTAGCATTACCTACATGCTCAGCTTTGCTACTCTACTTTTTATTCTTAAATGGTACTTGTCCTATTTATCCCTGCCAGTTTTCTATGGAAGTGATCATTTTATTATCTTAAAACATATGTTAAGAGTAGTTTTCACTGTATTCCTTCTAAATGGTATTCATATTTCAAATGACCCAAGCTACTATGGTCCCATGGATAGCTAAAACGAGGAGCTGTCACAGAGTTTTAAGAGGATGTTCTCTGCCAACAATTGAGGAAGAAAAATATTCCAATAGCCACTCCAGGTTCACATGTGAAGTTGAGGACTTGAGTTCAGGGCACTCAGTGAAAACAGAATTGGCCCCTTTTTCTTAACCACCTATGCAGTCTTGGGAAAAGGATGTTTTATACATTGTTTAATGGTGTGAACAAAAGTAAATTGACATTGTGCAGGTGGCTAGTAATGCTTTTTTCTAATAAAAAGGATCTAAAACTTCCCTAACAATAAAGGTAATGGATGAAACCTGGTACTATGGAAAGAAAACAACCATGGAAAGCTTTCTTTCAAGAGGTAGGCTAAGTGCAACACAAATACACTCATGAGTTGCAAAATATACAAGAGATAAAGACTTGTACTTAAAACAATACTGGGCTTCAGGGCTCCTGCAGAATAATGTCAGCTACCTAAATCCAAATCTCTACACGCATTTGCCAAACCTATACAGATTTAAAAGAGAAGCAAATAAAACTACTCCCAAAAATAGCTCAAGGCAGAGAACACTGTACATTCATGTGTATATTTAAATTAAGAATTATATATCCAAATCCTGCAGAGTCACATCTGGACTCAATACCAAAAACAGGAGCCCTGTAGAGACTGCCCAGAAAGGAGGGAAGCTACTAAAAACCTAGTGATGGCCAAAGACACATACAATCACCTCCTCCCAGGAAAAAATGCTTTCCCTCCCAGGGAAAATACTCAAAGCATGGCTGAGATCCAGCGAGTAAACACAGTACTACTAAGCAACTGAGAAGGGACTTGATGCCCAAAGACAATTATCATGTGTTTTTCTCTATCATAGAGAACTTAGAAAAAAAAATCTGGATAGTAGAAGGAAGACTGTTAGACAAGAAAAATGGTATTAAGAAAAGAAAAGAGGAAAAGTAATTGGGGGATGGATATAATCAATATATGTTGTATGCAAGCCCAGGCATGATAGTGCATCCCTATAATACAAGAAAAGGCTGAAACTAGAGGATAACAAGTTCAAATCCTGCCTCGGCAATTTAGGGAGAGCTTGTTTCAAGATAAAAAATATAAAGGGCTGGAGATACAGGTTAGTGTCTAGGCCCTGGGTTGAATCCCTAGTATCACCAAAAGAAAAATTATATGCATGTATAAAAATATCATAATGAAACCAATTATTCTGTATAATTAATTCACACAAGCATGTGTACACATACACACACACACACACATGCATAAAAGAACTGGATATCAATATGATAAAAGTGCTTAATTCTCAAAGATACTTTGAAGAAAAAATTGGAGGCCTGTTGAAGGAAAGAAAAAAAGTAAATGATGCAAATCCAGATCAAAGAATAAAAATAATGAATTATCCCCAAAACAAATCTTAACTACCAAAAGATTTAAAGTCTCAGTACTTTAAATCTACATTCTTTTGTCTCTCTATATAGGACACTTGTGAGGTAAGCAACTTCTTTGTGAACTATGAAGATCTCTCGCCATAAATGTATAAAGTACAGACATTACTGAATGTGAAGGTGAGGAGTTCTGAAATAACAAAAAGACAAGCAATATCCCTACAAAGATGTTTTTAAAAGTTTCATAAAAGGAAAACGGAAAATATGAATCGATACACTTAGATACTTTAAAATACAAGAAAAAGAAAACACGGCAAATAAAAATTTTGACATGGTACCAAAACTTGAAAAGAAATATTGTTAAGCAGCAATTGCAGACATTAAAGAGTAACTGTAGTAAGAAATATCAAAACTTAGCAAACAGTAAAAGCAGGAAAGTGTGAAATGTCAGACACATTCAGGAAGGATAATTTTTATTAGTACAACTGGGCGGTACATAATGTTTACTTTCCTCGTTCGAAGTTGGTACATGTATACAATGCATCTTAGTTCCTTTTTCCATCCCATCTCTCCCCTCAATTCCCCTCCCTCCATCTCTTCTCCCCCTTTCCCCTTGAAAACAATCTATCTCCCTATTTCCTGTTATCTTTTATTTTGCTCTTCACTTATCCTTTGGATTTCTCACATAAAAGAAATCATGCAATATTTAAAATTCTATGTGTGCTTTACTTCACTTAAATTATGGTTCTCAAGGTGCAACTACTTTCCTACAAATGGCTCTTTATGACAGAATGGTACTCCATTGTGTAAATCCATTTTCTTTATCCATTCATAAAGGGCAATTCTAAGCTTTAGCTATTATGAATTGTGCTGCTGTAGACACGTATATGCAAGTCTCTTTGTAATACGATACCTTTAATTCTTTGAGTAGATGCCAAAAAGGGTAATAGCTCAGTCAAATGGAATTTCTAGTTTCATATTTTTGAGGACTTCCCACACTGATTTCCACATTGGTTGTACCATTTTACATTCCAACAACAGTGCAGGAGTATTCTTTTTGGCCTGACAACCTCTCCATCATTTGCCATTATTTGATTTCTTGACGATGGTCACCCTTTAAGAGATAAGATGAAATCTCAATGTTGTTTTAATTTGCAAATCTCTACTGGCCAGCATTGTTGAGCATTTTTTCATGGATTTATTGACCATTTTTACTTCTGTAAAATGTCTGTTCATTTCACTTGCCCATTTTTAGATTGGGTATTTTATTTTGGGGGATCTAACTTTTTTGAGTTCTTTTTATATTTTATATATGACTCCTTTTTCTGAAGAACCACTGATAAAATTTTTTTTGCATTCTGTGAATTGTGTTTTTACTACATTGCTTATTTCTTTTGCTGTGCAGAGGCTTTTTAATTTGACATGATCTCCCTTCCTGGATGACAAGGATTCTGTTCAGAAAATCCTTACCTACTCCTATAAAGAGTTTTACCTATTTAGTAAGAAGAAAATGATTTTAAAGATTATGATAATAGTAATAAGATAGACATTGGAGAATTGTTTATCTGAAGTGTTTATCCAAAAATATAATATGACATTTACAAAGAACTGAAGCACTTAAAAGAAATGAAATAGAATGTATGAACATTTTTCTAAAAGAATTATGTTGGATCAAAAATCAGATTGAATTCTTAAAAACGTATCAATGAATTGAAATTTAACAATATTCCTAAAACAAAACAGAGGAGAACAGAGTTTACTGGACTCATACAACATAGAAACATTCTCATTTCTCCATAATGAATGTTGGACCTCCAAGGAGCATTTTGCGAAAAAAAAATGCAGGTTTTCTTCATTCCATTGCCCTTCATCACTTTTCCTAAATCATAACAAAATCAAATAAAGAGCAAGTTAGTGAGTGAATGGACTGATAAACATATCAGTGCATATTTTTCAAACAGAAAGATAGTATTTCTACATTTTCAGAGTCTTGTTCATTAGTGAATCTTAAAAAGTTTAAAATTAAGAGTCAAATAATCTATTCTTTTGAAATTAACATTTACTTTATTATCAAATAACCTATACAATTAACTTTGCCTATTGTTAATAACCCTTTAACTCTTCTAATTAATTTGAGGCATTTGTTTACATGTGCATACACACACACACACACACACACACGCACACACTTCCCACTTCCTAGAATTGCAGGACACACATATTATAAAGTTTTCCATATGCTCTCATAATTACCTCAAATTATAAGTTAGACCACCATATTCCTTCTAGAATATTTGAGCAAGAATATTTCACTTTAGTTAATGTTTTGAAGAGGATTTTTTTCGTAAAAATCTTACAATTAAAATCATATACACGCATGTTATAAACTAAGGTAGAAAAACCTCATGCAAATTATCCAGGAATTTCTACTTGTATAGAGTAAAAGGAATACTTTGTCAAAGACAATAAATTTAAAAGAGGCAAAATTGTTCACTATCTAAATTATATATTATGGAATTATTAGAGGTTTGAAATATAATCAACTAAAAAAAAGCAAAGTAAATCACAAATACAATATTCAGTGTCAAAAACAGAACACAAACACATGCATATTAAACTGGGTGAAGATATGGAAAGTCTAGTAGAATTATGAGCAGGTGTGGCATAATAGATGGCCAACTATATTAAAGCACACATATTGAGTAGCAATTGCCATTTGGGTTTCAGAATTTCACATTAATAAATCCATCTGATACACAGAAGTGCTATACTAAGAATTTTGGAATTAATATTTTGGAATATTTGGCACAAACTGAAAAATATTTAGTTTGCCAAATTATTTCTGTCTTTTGATTGTAAAAGATTGTGCTCAGTTTTTGGAATAAAAAAATAGTACATTCCAACCGTGTTCAAAGAACACCAATTAAACCATGTCTGCAGTCTACCTCGACATATCTTCTTTCTGAGAGGTGTGACTTTGTGTGCGTGTTGCTTAGTTTACACTTCACTGCAGGATCAGGCAGTTCCCAGTCAGGATCCTGGGTCCAGCACCATCTATTCAGAAGGCCACTCCAGAGTCGGCTTCCACCTCTCCAGTTCTTTTTACCTCGAACAATGCCAGAAATGCTGCCAAAAAGTAAAATAAACATTAGGAGGGATTTTCACGTATAAAAATAGCTAGTTTGTGAACAGAATGCAAGTTTTTAAAGACTCTCCTTGATGACATTTATTTTTTTGAAAAGTGGGTGCTTATTAATGTCAGAGATTCTCCCTAACTAAATATAAAACTTTGTCAGATTCTTCATGCTGTACCCTTGAAGGAGGCATCAGGTACTCTGTTCCACTATTGGCTCTGAGGACTTTTTTTTTCTTTTTTGGTCTTTTTGAGACAGGGTTTCACTAAGCACTTTAGGCTGGCCTTGAACTCTCTTTGTAACCCAGGCTGGGCTCAAACTCAGAGTGATCCTCCTGCCTCAGCCTCCCAAGTGCTGTGATGACACGTGTGTGCAAGAACACCTTTCAAAGAATTCTTGATTGGTTTAAAACCAACCTATTTCGCTAAAAATATTAGACAAATATACTGTTAGGAAAGTATTGCACTTAATTTTGAGAAGTCTTTTATGAAAAACTGAATTACACACCTCAAAAGACTACAAGGTAGGATTTATTTGAGTTCTCAGTGTAATCTGCAGGACTGTTAACTGTCTGGTTATTGGCAACTATCTGTATAGGTGAATATACTGGGGGATTCTTTCATTTTGATCTGACAGTGAAGTCCCAGAAAAGTAACTAACCCTCACCAACAGTGGATTACAGATTCCTGCCTCTACTTGCCAAACAAACAAATAAGTAAATAAATGAGCTTGCTTAATAATTGTGCTTGAACAAGCTCACACTGGTTTTTAGTAGGAAGCAATGTGGAGACATGGAAATGTATTGATCCTGTTTATTGTTTTTCAATAATAAAAACTTCTTTAAAAATATTTCTCCTGGTAATATAAAGTTATCTTGAAATTAGTATCACACCATTAATACTTAACTATAGTTTCTTTAATGCTGTAATCGCACACATTTTTGTTATTCTTTGACCCAAAGTTAAAAAATTACAGTGGATAATTATGCTGTAGTTTGATGACATTTAATAATCCAATCATTCTATTAAAAGCTCCATTTATTACCAGAGATTCATTTTACCAGAGAAAGAAATTTACTTAAGGGATTTACTTTTCCTGAATTTTTCTATGCATAGCAATAAACAGATGAGACCAATATAAATAGGATGGGGGTTTTCCTAAGACTCCATTTAATAACTAAATGTTGTAAGACAAAAGCATATTTAATTTGACTCATGATGCTCAGTAGTATTATATTGCCTTTATTTCTCAGACTGGAGAGCCAATTTAACTTTTTTAAACCAGTCTGAATATGAAGTAGAGATGCTCAAGATAAAAAAAAGTTCCAAGGTGAGATGTAGACACATTTGATGCTTGCAAGATGAAGAATAATTTAAACATTTAAAAATTAAGTAATTAGATAATTCATTCAGGGTAATAGAGTGAAAGGGACAAATTCAATTGTTGGTGAATGAGCAATAGTCAGCAATAACCTGTATTAAGCACATACTTAACACAAACAGGAAAGCTTATGCATATTTTATGTGTACAAATGAAATCAAGAACTTTTATGGAAAAGCAAATAAAAAAATCTCCTTTATACTCTTCCCATACAACAAGAGTAATTTTATATTTAAAAGAGAGAAGCATCCTGTTAAATGATCTCACAATTACTTATATTATTTGAAATTTATAATTGTAAAGGTAATAATTTAACATAGCAAATGTAGAAATAGCAATGATTAAACACTGGTTTTAAAAATTCAAATTGAAACTTTGAATTTAATGCTATCAGGCATGACAAGACTTCTTTGACTTCTTAAACTTTCTCTGAGAGGTAAAAGCAGTCCTCAAAAAGAATTAAACATAAACCTATCAACTGGACTCCATCGTAGTTATTATAAGAAATTACATTAATTGTGTTTCACATTTGTGCATATGTGTTTCACATTCATTAAATATATCTAATTATTTTTACAAATTCTAGAAATGTTAGGCTGATGTAAACTGGGGGATGTGAACAGATCATAAATAGAAATGATTGATTAATTTAAAAAGGTGAAAAATGGAAATGAAATGCATACAAATGAGAAGCTAAAGGAATCTTAGTTTACAAGGTAAAAATGGTGCTAAAATAACCACATTTGCTTAGTAGTATGTATATATTTTTGGCATAGACAAAATATATGAAAGATAATGTCTCAACTATTACCTTTAATTCTCACATTAGTGATAAAAAGTTATTCATTTTTACCCCAATTATATAAATAAAAACCCAATTTCTGAGATAAATGCCTATCTTATTTTATGACCTCAAGTTTATGCCAGAGAAGCTATACCTCCCTTATGCCGCTTACATGGTGTTTCACTATTGTGATAAAATATTCTACCTGGGGGTGCACAATTTCACCTTCCAGTTCTCACAGGAAGACTAAAGCACATAGGCAATATCAACCCGTGGCTGCCAAACAAAATTGCTCCAAATAGGAAATACTCTAAACAATCCTCCTCGGGGCTAGAAAAATGTGTAGTTCTTGGAAAAGATATTAGATTATGCAGTAATTTCACAATTAACATTCTTCATGCACCAAATATTCATTCCACCCAGAGAGGTCATTCCTTGAAGGTGTGGCCCGGAAGGAAACCATTCATTAAACAGATTTGCTTCAGTAATAGGAACACAGCCAGAAAGTGATCCCCAGAGCAGGTCCTTTGATGAGCAAAAGAAAGAGGCATAAGAGCTTTTACTAAATTCATTATTATCTCTAGCATCTTTGTTGTATGGGTAAAGTGTGCAGAGACATGTCTTTGAGGGTTGAATTCTGAGACAAGTGGGGTCTAACTATAGAATAAAATAATGGTGGACACGCAGAGCCTCATTTTCTTGAAGACATTGCAACAACACTTTACTACTTTAAAGTGAAACAAAGATATGAATTAGGACTTTTGTTAGGTTCATAGTTTAACCCCTTGGAATTTGGAAATTGAATACAATTAGCAATTCCTCCTGAGGGTAAAAAGAAATTTCTCATAAGAAACGTTTTCTCCCCAAACATAGGAATAATTCATGTGCAGGTGTTTGCATATATCTGCCATACAGATGCATGGCTGTGTGTACTGTGTCTGTAAACTACTTAAAGACCTGACATATTTAGAGAAATAACAAAAATAAGGCCACCAAGACATAATGTGCTTTAGGAAAAAACAAACGTATTTTGATTAATATCTCAAAATATTATATTGAAATCACTTTGGTTGAGATTATATCTTTCAATTTTCCATTATATCTAGTTCTGCTGTGTCTTTTCTGAATAATTTAAGAGACTTGGAGAGCATCCAAAGCATAGAAATTTAAATGATTAGTGAAGTCAACACAATGTCTTCAGTGCAAAAAAGTAGAGAGCCAAATTTGTATCACTTGGCAAAGAAAAAACGACATTTACAAACATTTAAAAAGTGTAAAAAGATAGAAATAAAAACAATTATTTAGCGCAGCTCATAGAAATATGATGTAATAAGAAAAATAAAATATGAAAGAAAAAATAATGTCCTGCCCTGGAAATGTATTTTCAGGAAAAATGAGAGAAAATAAAAGATTATCTCTATTTAGCAGTTTTTATTTCATTAGAATAATTGGTGAAATCTTTACTTGTCAACAAAATAATGTTCATTGAGTAAAAGGCTTGACAATTTATGACACATTATAGGATAAACTATAATAGCTACAACAATCTGACAAACATTGTTCTCATACATTTAAATTTTATAATAACTATGAGGTATTTTTATTGTTCTCATTTTATATATATTAAAAACCTGAGATAAATAGATGTTAAATGATAATACTGAATCTGTTTTCTTACTATATTATTAAGTGCCTCTAACATTAATGTAATGTGACTAATAATCTTCAATTTACATCAACTATACACTATCAGTAATAAAGTAAGTGATTGTGTTTGGTTACAACAAAATAAATATTTTCATCCAGCAGATTTGTTTGCAATTAGATTATCTACATATGTTCATAAATAATTGGTTTCATAACTCACACCACGAACACATGCTAATAAGAAAGTCTCTTTCATTGTTTTTTCTTAAGTGTCCTTCAGATTAGTATCTATGGGCAAAGTAAACAATTAAAACACTCAATCAACAAGATTTATTGCCATACATTTTATAGTAAAAATACTCCTGCTAAACCCTGGGGATACAACAAAGAAAAAGCCTATTAAGGCCTCTGCTCTCATGGAATATATAAAAAAAGAAGATTATGAACTCACTAATAATTGGAACATAGAAAAGTTGATTTCATACAAGATGAAGGTAGAAGAGTGGATACTGGAGGATGCAGAGATGAGAGAGGAGAAAATAAGCCAAAGAGTACAATGCTGTGGTTTCACAAGCTATTTTTATTGTCTGAAATAATATTCCAGTATCCATGATCAGTAACTAGCAGACCAGAGATATTTGTTGAGCATGGAATATATATTAATGACTTTGTAAAGATTGAGGAATCAAACAATCATGAGACATCACCCTTAGTTTCAGTACATTTCAATACTAAGCATGGAGAATAATACCAGAACATAATGTTACTTTGTAAGGATACCTAACAAGTAAATATCTTATAGGGAAAGCTTCTGAGCACTGCACGAGATCACTAATTTTAGAAAACTATTCTCACATTTACAACAGGCATAAGATAAAATTGTTAAGTGCATAAATATATTTTTGTTATTTACTGATGATAATTTGAGTGCCTTTTGTACAGTTACAGATTTTACTATAAGACTGATTATGAATATCTTAATAGGAAAATATCTATCCAGATGTTCATAAGACAACAGAACTCTTTCTCTGTGTATAATTTAAACCATATTGTACCCATAATGAACAAAGTGAAGATATGAACATAACCTGAAAGTTCAAATACCAAATCCTGCCTTTCTCACACAGTTACCTGCTCACAATTTAAAAACTCTTTATTTAATAAATAACCTATTAAAAAGAACATGCTCAAGTGATTTCAACTATTGGCTTTTAGGTTTCAGGTGGGTATTTTACCTATCTGACAGGTGTTGTCTTTTGTAAAATGTAATCTATTCAAATAATACAGAAACACACAGAAGATATGAATTTTTGTACTGACATCAATATAATGTAAATACCTCTTTTTGTTTGTTTATGGTTGTTGAATCAGCATTTCTACTTTTCTGTGTATTATATACCCAAATTCCAAATCATTACAGGACTAGGGCTTAAACTTTATATTCATAATGTCTCCTGAATATTCATACAAATTTCCCTTGAAAGCAATCTCATTAAAAAGGACCTGAGTAATAGTCCTTGTAAAGCACTTTAAAAATATGAACCTTGTGTAAATGCTAAGTAGCATTTTTATTAGTGTTAAACATTAAACAATAGCAGTGGGAGTAATAAATTTAGATTTATGGCGTGGGCAAGGAAGAAAATATTTTCATAAGGAGCATCAAAGGACAGTAAAAGGAGAGTCAAGGAAGCAAAACTCCATGATGCTGCAGCACAGAAAAACACTGTCAAGAATCTGCCACACTGCATCCTAAGAGTCTGTCTGGTATGAAATGTTAATGCCAGTGATAATAATTAAAGTGATGGGGGTCAGGAGAAAGAATATTTAAGTCATTTGAAAATGGAGGCCCAGTAAAGGGCAACTTCAATCACATCATTAATTACCTAATTTTCATAATGCAAAAAGAGAAGGGAAGTAGAGGGGAGTAGAGGAGAGAAGCGGGGAGGGGAGAGAAGGGGAAGAAAAAGGGGAGGAAGGGAAGGGAGGAATGTAACGCTAAAGGAAGGGAACACAACAAGGAGAAGACAAACAAGTAATTTAACATATTAGAAATAATTAGAGTACTGTGCCTGATAATTATGTACCCAACATTTTATCATTCAAGCAAAAATGTAGAATATGCACAAAACTCAATCAAACTTGTATAAGTCCGTGCTAACTAGAATCAGTTATGGAAGAGTGCAAGCCATCTGCACACTGGAGATGAGAAGGATCCTGTCCAGGGCTCGGAGCCCAGGGCAATGTCCCGTGTACGTTCTTATCAGGAGGCCAAGGGACTCCACAATGGGAGACCAAGGGATCTGAACCAGAAAGGCCCAAGGACCAGTGCTGGAAGTAAAGTGACTGTTCCGAAAGGCTGAAGATCCGAGCCGGAAGGCTGAGGGATCTGCGCTGGAAGGCAGGAGAGAATGTCCAAAATGAAGATGAGGATTAAAGTTTCCCTGAAAGAAAACCCTGAAAGTGCTCCAAAGAAAAACAGTCACAACAAAGCTCTTCCAAGGAAGATCAGCTGAAACCTTCCCTCCTGTTTTCCTTTTATACCATTCTCACTGACTCAGATCAGCTGGGTGTTCCCACTCAAGTTGACAGTTAATTAATTACTTAACCACCACAATGTTCTTCACCATTAAGCAAATCACAACAAATATCAAAACAGCCATTTTATGCGGATTATGTTTCTCAATAGCACTTAATCATATTTTTTGAACAAATTCAACTATTTAGAAATCAATATATAAATCTTTTCAAAGTGGAATCAGAAAAGATACCAAAATGAATATAAACATTTAAAACTGAAAAAACAATCTCATGTTGTGAAATCTATGGAATATTTATTTGATACAATTCTTAGAAAAATGCTAGTGTTTTGAGCTAAGGAATTCAATGTTAGTGACACAGACTTTTATTACCTTGGACAGCAGTCATTTTTTTCCCCCTCTTCTTATTCTTTGACTTTAGAACCTTTATTTGTGGAAAGGAAGAACTTTAATTGCAAGAAATACATTATGACAATCCAAAATGGGTGAAAATAAACCCATCGCAATTTGTAGAGTAGGGCATATAATCTAGCTTTGGTATAAGAAATGTGTGGAAAAAATATACCTGAAAAAATATGGAAAGTATGTTCAATTCTAATAACCAAATTTTATATAAATAAGTGAAGGTATTTTCTTTTCAGGCTACCTCCTTTCTTCCTTAGACGATATAATATTGGGAACCACATCAACTTCAAAAAAAGAGAGGGAATAAATGATAAAGAAAAGAACAATTTTTTAAGCAAAAGTAGAGAAATAAGAATATTAATAGATCCAGGATATTCTATCAATGAAATCTACATTTATTCAGAATAAATACAAATATTCAACAATTTTTATGAACAAGAGTATACTACAAAAAATAGCTATGTTTAATATAAGAAAAAAAGAATTGTAAAATGTTCTTAGATATAACGTTGACAAAAAGTAGTATTAAATAGCAGAACCACAAAGTGTAATAGCACTGTTCAAATGTTTTCAAAAGATGTAAAGAGGAAAAAAAACATAAGGACTTGTTATTTTTTCATATATAAATTGCTTCAAATTCACAAAGATGCTGTCTCCACCAACTCAAAATTGACCCTGTCAAAATAAAAAATAAAAGGATTGCCTTTATAGCATTAAAAACTAATTCATCATCCACAAAGAAAAATCAAGTTCCAAAAGCTTTGTTACATTTTAAATGATAGCCAGAAATGGTATTTCTAAAACTCCATACTTTTCAGTTGTGATCAAAGTTGCTTTACAAATATATGTCATTATATGTCATTATAAATATGTCATTTTGTTTTACGATTATCCAAAAGAATATGCTGCATAATCAACTCTTCATTTATCATTTAAATAAAACTGTTTCTGTGACAAAGTGAGCTATTGTTTAGGATTGATTCCATCTCTAGACTCACTGCCTTGGAGCAAGATGTCCACTAGAGTCATTATACAACAAAACTACAAGGAACAAATTATTCCTGAATTTGCCTGTGAAGATTATTCAACCAAAGAAATTTTGACAGAGAATAAGTGAACAGTTTTGACTAACAATATACCAAGCTTTCATCTAAAGATAAAATTAATAAGACAACTGGTTTTAGCTCAGTTATGTACAGAATAGCTAATGGAATTTCACCAACCTATGGAAACATGTCTACATGTAGATGAGTGTGTATGAGATGTATAAACACATCAACGTAGGTGATAGAGTTGCAATCAGGATAAAAGTAGAATCAATAAATGGCATTAAAATTACTAGCATACCACTTTTACAAATAGCTATTTCTTTATAGTGTATTTAAAATCCATTTTAGAGATCTAATGACCTAACGTTTTACCCTATAAAGTTTTTAGTATAAACACTGAAGAATCTCTTATTATCCATGTTCATAGCACCACAATTCATAATAGCTAAATCTTTGAAGTGGCCTATATGCCCATCAACAGATGAATGGAATAAAATTGTAATATGGAAGAATAAATTCACATCATTTGTAGGGAAATGAATGCCCCTTGAAACCATAATGTTAAGTAAAATAAATTAGCTACACAAGCTTGAAATGACATTGTTCCTCTCATTAAGAAACCTAAAGTTTAAATAAAGAGCAAAATAAAAAACAGATGATAGGAAATAGGGTGATAGATATTTTGCAAATGAGAAAGGAGAGAAAGGGAATGGAAGAGGTTGAAAAAAATTAAGATGTCTTAATTACATGTACCAACTCCCCACAAGAAACATAGCCATGATATACTGAAATATGTACTAGTAAATAGAAAAAAATTTTTAAAGGAAATATCCTTGCTAGAATTTTGTAAATATGTGTGTTTCAGACATGAAAGAGTTGTGTATAGTAACTTCCAGATAAGGAAAGAATATGAAAGTGGAAAATTTTTTTCCCTAGTAATCCCACATGTTATAATCATTCCACGCTTTAAACCAATTCTGTAGTCAGTAATTCACTTAGGACAGATTTTGTGCTGTAATGGTCTGTGTGTTGTTCATTTCTTCATTCATTTCATTTATTCACATGAGTCCAGCAGATAAGGTCTCTTGTTTGATGGGGATTACATTCTGACTGCATATATAGTGAAGGGCAAAAAAATTAAAATTTAATTGATAATATCAGTTTCCACGTCATGATTGAATAGTCCCTGGAATAATGTATAAAAAGCAGCCACTGGATAATGTCCTTGAGAAATACTGGATTATATTGTATTGAATAGCCACACAAGGCTTCACTGAGGTGACATTTAAACTGCTATTTTAACATGTACCTCTAAGCTCTTATTGTGCTGTGATGGTTTATTATGTTAGTAGCTGCTTGATAATTGTGTGTTAGACTTAATTGAATATTTATGCAATCATTTTAAATCCTAATAGCCCCTTGTAGCTTCCTGCCACTAAATTAGGTCAGGAAATAAAGAGATCTCTCTATAATACTAAAACAACTTTTCACTAGTCATTAAAACTGCAATCAAAGGGAGAAGAACGCCAACTTGACCTACCTTCTGATTGCCCATCTTATAAAATATAAACAGTGACCCACAATTTTGCTCCCAGGCATTTAGCAGAATGTTCTTTAACCACAATTGTCACTGTTGTATGAAGTATACCCTCAGAACTCTAATTTATCCTATTTACCATCCTAATAAAGAACACACATCCAGTCTCATTTATTGAGCATTTTGTGTACTTTTGTCTAACATACAAATAAATCTGTCTTTTCGTGCCAGCAATCATGACTGACAGAGGTGAAAACAATTAAAAGATGCTTTGTAGCTCATTGTAGAGACATGTTACTTGTGTTAGTTTTTCATGTGATGTAACAAAAGACGACAATTTTAGTGTCTCCCAACAGCACCCATTTAATCTCTTAGCTTCTGTGTGTTGAAAGTGAGAGTATGGTTTACCTGTGTTCCTGCAATCAAGATGATGACCCCGGCTGGTCCTGCTCTGGAGGCTCCGTTTGGGATGGGGACAGTTACAGGTCCACTCTAGTCGGAGGGCACATGCAGGTGTCTGGAACCTGACTCACAACCTGACTAAGCCTACACTGATCCATCACAGGTGTATGGACGGTAAGTTGCTTCTTCACAGCCAGTAGTGGAGACATGGACTCTACAGCCTATTAGCTAGATAGTATTTGGTATAACACAATCATGGAAGTGATATCTTGCCACTTTAGTCATATTCCATTACTGAGAAACGTGTCACAAGAGCTTCCAGCTTTTAAGAGAGGATTGAAAGAAGGTGTGAGTAATAGGAAGTGACAACTGGAAGTCACCTTGAAGTCTGTCTACAACCACATTCTTTTTCTAAATTGTCTGCTTTGATATGTATTTTTCATACATTTCAAATTTTGTGACAAAGATTAGCATCATATATTGTCATTAATAATTATAGCAATTATAAGACAGTCAATATTTATGCCCTTCTCATATTTAACCTAATGGAAATTTTTAAACAATATAAGGAGGTAAGTTGCAACAGTAGCAGTAGAGTACTATTTATGCCTGTTTTATGCCAGAGTAGTTATCTACACTCAAGATTCCATAATCAATAAGGAGCAGAGCTAGTTTTCTAACAATTTCAGAGCTCTGATTTACTACTTTGCTTCTTTCGGAAATGCACTTCCAAAAACTGACTTTCTCAAATGCAGCAAAAACTAGGTATAACATCATAAGATACAGAAAAATATTTGCTACATTCAAAAATCAGTGTATCTTTCTAACATTTAACCATCAGAGGACCTTAATAAAACTTTATTGTAGACAAAAAGAAAATATAATCATCATCTTAGCATTTTTGTGCTCCTTGCCTATATATTTTTCTCCTTTTGTGGCCTATCTTACCCCGCTGTGTTTTTTCTCTTGTTTCCAAGGGGCTGAATGAATTCTCTAATACACACACACAAGTACACAAATGCATGCACAAACACAGACACAGACTCAGACACAGACACAGACACACACACACACACACTCGCACACAAATACACACTTCTGTGGCAACAGCTAACTTAATCATTAGATCTGCTTTCCATGGTACAATATGCATTTTAAAGACACCTTTTCTTTTGAAGACGAATTTACTAAATGAATAACTACATTTCAAAACAGTTTGCATGGTCTTTACAAAAACATCACAAAGATGATTTCTGCACAAATAAATTGTTTACATTTCACTAGCAGTAGAGAGTGCATGCATTCCTTATTTGATATTAAGGACGAATACCTTGGCTTAACCTTTCCACAGGGTTTTCACTCTCTAGTAGTATTTCTGGTATTAATTCGTATGTGTTTAATATGTTTTGTTTAGAATGTCTTTATGTTCCTTTAACTTACAGGTCTCATTGCAGTTGTGCATGGGATGAATTTTCAATTTAGAGACCACTAAAAGATTGAGTGCTAGGACTAGAAGCTGACCATACAGAAACCCTAGAGAGTATTAGAGAATGTGGACTGAACCATTCTGTGAGATGGAAATGTGTCAGAAGGGGAAAAGGAAAAGAGAATGAATCACAATGGTTTTGCTGAAATTACACTCTCCACTTTCAAATGGGCTCTGGATTATTAAACAAGGACTAGATTTAAACAACATGCTTCTGAAATGCTTGGAATGACTGATACAGTTTAAATTTTTCAAAAGTCCAAAAGGATTTAGAATGAACTATTTTGGGGTTATTAGGTTTGTTTAATGAAATCATAATTCACACAGATTTGAGAAACAAAAGTTAAATTTGTTTCTAACTAGAACAAAGAGGAGTTGCAAGCAAATGTAGTTTTTTGCTAAAGAAAGAAGCAGGAGCAGTACAGAATGTTATGAACTGAATGTTAATGTGCTTTGAAAATTCATGTATTGAAGCCCTATACCTCAATATGATCAAATGTAGATATGAAGCATTCAGTGGAGAAAATGATTTTTAGTAACTATCTTTAATAAAACATAGTAGAATAAAATAACGCTGCTGATACCACTTCACAATATATAAAATATGAATTAGAGCTACTATAAACTTAATTACTAAATGAATAAAATAAATAAATGAAAAACCTATAGGCAATTAGGAAAAATAACCTACAACATTTGGCTCATAAATATGTTTTGTTCTGAAATTATTTGACATGACATAATATACACGAAATCACATGTATCTAAGAGTTTGAGGAAATTATTTGACAGTGAGAGTAAAGAAAATTATCTATAGTATCAAACTGAGTAGCTATAAACTGATTTTTAAAAAATTGAGATAATTAACAAAATAGATAATTAATAAAAATGTACACATAAGTAGATATATCATCAAAGGACCAAGCCAATAAATGAAGGAAAATATAAAAATTCAGTACTCTTTAGATGAACACAAAACAAGAATAATATAGCACTCATCTATCTGACAAAAATTAGAAACAGTAATGGTAGTAACTAGTAATACTCAAAATGAAGTGGAAGTTAATATATTATGGATAATTTCTGGAAACAAATGTAACCATTGTGGAATACACACTGGCAATTTATTTTTCAATTAAAAATTCCGTATCTCATCCATTCAGCTTTAAGTGCATGTACTTTGGGATATTTACTACAGAAGATACATTGTATCATGTATTTGTAAAACATTAGAAGCTAAGTATGTGCCTATTAATACTGTTCTTGTTGGATTAATTGAGATTCAGAAATAACATTATCTGGAATTGATTTGTTTTGTAACCAGATTAAAAAAGATTTCTAAGAAGTATGGATAAGGATCAAAAGCAAAGAAGCAATGTGCACAATATGATCCTACATACTAAAAAAAATGGCCCAGATTTTTTGTAACAGTATTTTCATACGATAGGAACCTAGGAAATGATATGGAAAAAAAACTCAGGAGAGATTGTTAAATTATGAAGAAATAAGGAGGAAATGTAAGGAAAACAGCCTTCTAAGCTGTAAAAAGAATTTTGTTCTTAAAATAAATGATACTAATATGTCACAGTTATATACATAGAAAAATATATGAGAAGCAAATTTTTAGAATTTTTATTGGGTTTATATCAGAATGACAGGATACATTCTGGTTTTTAGATTTTCTTTTATTCTTTCGTATCTTATATAAAAGTTTCATAGTGAAAGTAACAAAGGAAAAAGAGAAATAAAATTTCTGTGAGACATAGTTACAGTTCAGAAAATGTATAGACCCTATACATAAGAGGATACACAATCTTACAAGGCACTAAACATTTTATACAGCATTTCTTCCTACAAGAAAAACACTATCAAACACTGTGTCTTTATTTTCTGTGCAAACCATTTGCTTTTTGGGTTTTCTTCTCCTTTTACCGGCAAGAAGGAAGCTTGTCTTCTTCAGGGGTATAGGCTAGCAGATCAGCAGGAAGCCTGTAGCTATGTTGCCTTACATTTTTTCATCTTACACCTCAGTTTACCTCTGATACCAAATACCCACAGATAAAAGATTTCTGTTTTTCATAAATTATGAAATACCTTTTGTGTAAAATCTTGACAGCTCTCCAACTGATATGCACTCATGTAGACATATTTTTTTCCTTTTGTTATATGTTCAGAATTAAAGTTCTTGAAGGCCAAAGTTAAACTTTTGTTCTAACCTAACAACTACAAAAAATAAAAAGACTGGAATTTATATTTTAAAAGGAACGACATATAAAGCAAGCACTGGCACATGTATGCCTCTGTTTTAGTTTTCTTTTGTCTCAATGAGCTGATTAACATTTTATAAGAAATGAGCAACCAGAATACATAATATGTACTTAGCACACAATAAATTATTTTGCCTTGTAAAAATTGTCATCTTTAATGTAAATTATTGAATTGAGGCCAAAAGTAACACTTTAACTTTTTTTTTAATTTCACTTCAATAATATATTATTCTCAATTTAGAGGCTTGTGTTCTTTAGGCAACGAGTCTTTTTTTTTTCCTCTTGAAAAGTAAGACTCCTAGAAAAAAGCAACAACTTTTAATTTATTCTAAAACTAAATACTATTATCCAGATTTATTATCAAAGTAATTAATGGTCACAACTGTGCATAATCTCTAGCTAATAAATGTTATGCCTTGTAAGCCACAGAGGAGTAAACCCTAACATGTTCCAAGGTCAAAGCAGAATGGGGGAACGACGACCAAACCAGAAGAATTTACTGCTGTGCTTGGAGGCAGGGTCATGGGCATCAATTCTGTGTCCCCTCCCTACTTCAAACTCAGAGTAACTGCTGGTGCTTTGCATTTTTTATTCCGTCAAGTTTTCTTTTATAGGAAATGTAAATATAATCAAGGAAGATAAGCACATGTGTCACAAATGGTTTGGGCTGCTCGCTGAGAGGCTCATTCCACATTTAAAAGCATGTAAATTAGACAAGCTTTTCAACCCTGTCGATTATTTTAAAACATAAGAGTCATATATTGGAACAACCTCTCCAATCGCTGTCATATAAGCCTAAATTAGAGTCATCAAAAGAGTGAATCAAACTTTGTAAGTTTGAAACCCATGTTAAAATGTAAGTGGAGTCCATTTTAAATAAATATCTTACAGTGGATCTCTCTGTCTCTCCCCAACCCATACAAGCAAATGCACATACCTGCCTACAGGGACACAAACTGTTCTCTACAACTGTTGTTACTTACTGCAGATTCAATCTCCAAATTGCTAAGGCCACTATCACTCTACCAAATGTGGAATAGTCTGGTCAGTATCAAGGCTCAAGGTCTCTGAAGCCACAAGGGTGCAGTTCTCAAATGTCCAAACTTCATCTTTCTTTTCTCCTTTCCCCTATCCCAGTTCTTTCCTTATGAGCACTTTCTTTCCCTTTCATTTTCACAATATCTCATGTACATTGAAGGGAAAAGATTATATATACATATGTATGCATATATACGTGTGTATGTAAATATCTAGAAGATAGGTGACCATACTACTAATCTGTGTTCATCAAAAAGAACAGTTTGTTTTCATTGTCTGATTGTTTGATCATTTTTTCAAGCCTATATTTTGTAATCTGAACAACTACTTTCAAAATAACAATATGCAATATATTAACTAGTGTTAACTTCTTTTTTTTTAAATTCTGTATCTTTTTTATCCTTTTTTTGTTTGTTTGTTCCTTTAAAAAAAAAAAAAGACTTCCAAGCTTGCTCTTAGCCATTGCTGTGGTTGATACATTGTGTCAATTTAAGAAGTTTAGTTTAACTAAGTGACTCAAAGGGAGACAGGGTCCATATTTTGTAAAATACTAAACCTGTGCAAGAGGAGGGCACAGAGATGGTGTGAGTGCTACACAGGCCCTAGAGGGAGGGAGCTGAATAACCGGCTCACAATACAAGAGAGGAAAAGAGGCTTGTTCTCCCCACTTCTCGCTTTTGTTGTTTCTGCTGTCTTCTACCACTATGAAGTGTTGCCCCTGTGCCATGTCACGCTTCCTTGGAGGAAGCTGACTATGGACTGAAAACTCCACAAACTGTGAGCCAAATAAACTCTTCCTTAATTTTGGGTGCCGGGTATTTTGTCTCAGCAATGAGAGAAAAGTAACCAACACAGCCACATATTCCCAAACCAGAAGCAATTTCTTTTTCACCCTGTTTCATTTGACTTTGCAATGCAGCCTATGCTTTGTGATTCATGTTGCAAATATTTGTTTACACTGAGATCATCCTATGAGAAACTTTTTCCTATATTGATCATCCATGTATCCCTAGTGACCAAGTCCAGCAGAACCTTCACACAGAAATCTGTCAATAAATGCTTGCTGCCTTTTGTTGAGGTCTAATGTCTGAACACACAAGAAGAAAAGAATAACAAAACCTTTCTGTACACTTCTCATATTCCCTCATTAATAAAACTCCAAACTACATGAAGGGTTCTCTTCACAATGTTTGTTATAAGTGATATCTTGGTGCTTTCTTTTCTTTATTAATGATTTCTCTGTTAACACATAGAAATAATTTTGATGAACTTAAGATTTTTGCCTCTCTGAGCATCATTTATCAAATGTAGCTTTAAGCAAAAATGAACACTTATCCAGAGGAATTGCTTTAAATTTCTGTACACTAAATCAAGAAGAGTTCCTTAATCCTTTTCCCGACAGAATGACATCTATGCTAAATATTAAATTTTAGGAAGATATTTTTTTCGCTTTCCCAATCAGGCAGATCTTGAAGCTAAACATGTATGCACTGAGATTAATTTTTAACAAATGCTGGGAAACATTCATCGTGATTTGTGATGCAGTCATTGAACATAACACCTCAGAGATCATAAACTGCTGTGACTGCTTTAGAAACTCTTTGGACGTTCTCTTGCCATCAAAAAAAGTTTTAATGAAAAACAGTCTGCACTGAAGAACTCACACATTGAACTTAATACTGACTTAGGTGTAATCCAATGAATGTTTAGAGAAAAACTGTTATATTATAGGTATGGTACTCAATGGCAATTCATATTAGAATGGGTCTTACCTGTACCCTCATAGAATTTAAGCACAAAAAGATAGGGTGAGATCATAAGTGCAGGAATCTATGTATTATATTTTTAAATAAATGTTAGTATTTCAAAATGCTACGAAGGACAGAAAGTATCTGGTGGGAAATAGCATGTTCAATAGGTTTGATAGGGAATTTCTTGAGGATGGGCACTTTTAACAAAAATAGAATTTGAAATTTGTGAAGAACAGCCAACCAAGGAAATTACGATGTAGAGACTTCTGAAGAAGTGTTTGATGGTTAAGCTTGCCAGTTTGATTGGCTTGGGTGCTGAGGGTAAGGAGATAGTAGAGCACAATCATAAGTGTGCCTGAGTGAATCATGGAGGTGTGATTTGCGATACTATATCTGGTCCTGGGCCCTTCTTCTGTGGCACTCTTCCCCCAATCTGCTTCCTAGCCATCACAAATTCAGCAACTTTGCTCCAGAATGTTCTTGCTGCTGATATTCCTGCCATGGAGCCAGCCAACCCTGGATTAAATGCTCTGAAACCATGAGTCAAATAAACCTCTCCTCCTTTCACTTGTCAGGGTCATACACTTGTCCCAGAAATGGGACAGTTAATACAGAGATAAGCAAATAAACTAGGACTCACACGATGCAATTATTTCCAGTTTATTTTAACAGTTTTTAAATTTCCTCCAGTATATTAGTTTCAGCACTTAATAAATAGCCAAGAACTACCATATCTTCCATGAAAGTCTCTAAAGGGAAAAATACTAAACTAGTCTGGAAAAGGGGGTTCATTAGAATAAACCTAGACAAAACCAGAAGCAGAAGAATCCCTCAAAACCACCAGATGTTATTCTCAGGCAGTTTAAAGAAAAAAAATGCATTTAAAAGACATATATAAATATTTCAGCACTATTTTGTGTATAAACTATATTTATGTACTACATTAACAAAATAATATAGTAATTAAGAAAATTCTTTGCATAATATACCAATAAACAAGTGGTCTTGACTTCTCAAAAAGAGTAAGCATATGTATTTTTTAATAGTGTGTTGTGTCAGAAAGAAGAGGATACAATAAGAAGGAACAATAGAATTCCTCCAACAATAATTGGAGGAACATTATATTGCTGTATTGATTAGGAATTTCTCTAACTTATCACCTAAGTATTGTGCCTCTAAGAAAAACACAAAAATGCATACTGGCATAAAAGTAATCCACTGTGTGAATAAGGGAACTTTCTGAGGTTAATCACATGGTTCTTGTTTGTTTGTACTAGAGCTACCTGACTGTCCTCTGCTCTTGGTGTTTCTTCTTCTATAAACTCTTATGTTCGTGAGAAAAATAAAGAGGCATTTCCTGTCTTGATATTCATACTTTACAGGATCCATAAAAAAAAGAGATCTGGATACTCTCTTGAAAGGACTTGAAAGTCAGAAACAGTTGCCTAAAGTCCCAGTAAACTTGTGTAAATGATTCCATTGCATAGGAGGTGATAAGCACATTACTAAACCGTTTTGGAAAGGAGATGGAACTGCACTAACATCACTTATCACCTAGAGCTAAGGATGGTATCCATTCTTCCTGAATGACAAGAGTTCACACAAAAAGTGTGAAGATGCACTGAAAATCAGCTCTGGCAATCCATGAAAGCTTGTTCCTCATGCCAAGACATTCTTTGGACTACAAAGCATTTCAAGTATATTTACTGTCTTCCTTAGTGAAAAGCAATATTTGCATATTCATGTATGTGTATGTGTGCATGAAATGGTACTAGAAGGAAACAGCATTCAATAAATGTATACAAGAAGAAAAATGTAGTCTTAAAACACAAAACATTTGTAATTATAGAAACTTTGTGTTATTCCACAGGATGCAACCCTTGCTTCTTGAAGCCTGAAGATAAACTATACAGCATAAGGAAAAGAACTACAAATGGAAGAATTTCTGGTGATATACATTTAAACTGTTTTATTTAAATAACTATTTTTGTTGTTCCAAGTTAATGTTAGATGCTATAAAGCTAGACGACATCTTCTTAAATGCATCTCTAACTCTCTGAAAGGGATAATTTAAAATCAAAGAACAGTTTTTTTTTCTTACTATCTTTCCTAAGTTGAGTTTTCTACATCACAAGATAAAATTAACAGGAAGTCAACTTTAATTCAGATGGCTAGTCACGTGAAATCCCTTTGTGCTTTATTTTGATTTCTAGTGTTTATATGACATTTAAAGCACCTTTGCTTTGTTGATGGATATTGAATACCAGTAATTGTATTACCTAAGCTAATTAGGAAACAAGAACATGTTTACCATGCCTATTAATTTTCTGTCCAACAGAATATTTTAAAACTAGTTAACAAGGAAAAGCAGTGTGAAATGCTTGCTTAATTGTGCATGCGGTGTTCTTCAAAGTAACCAGTAACCTCAACTAACAAATGGAGGTTAGCACCGTTCATTGTACTCTTCTTTAGTGGACTTCCGCAATGGCTTACCCCAAAAGCTAACCTTTATCTGCTAGAAAAGCTTTGTGTTTGCAATAAGCAGAGAAAAAATTGCCAAATCATGGAGGAAATTATGCAGACTTGGTTTAACTTAAATTTGAAAAGAGCAACACAGAACAAAACAGTTCTTGCATGTCATTTTTCATTCAAAATGCTTTAAGAATGTCTGAATAGGGAAAACAGGATATTATATCTTCGCATCATGAATTTCTTTAGGGAATATAGTAGAATCTTAATAAAATGCTAGGTATTATACATATAATTTCTCTGTGACAAGAATGTTCTGTATTTGAAACATTAAATAAGGCATATCATTTTCTTCCACATTATAACAATAACTTAAAATACATTTTGTACATAGCTTAGATAATTCCAATGGTCAGAACCTATCTTATTACAGATGGCATAGATGGAACCAAAACTTTTTTATCTGACTTGATTTTTATTTGTGAAAAACTAGACAGATATACTCAGAAGGTTTTTTTTTTTCATTCTTTCTGTAAAATCTACTTTTTAAGGCCAAATATAGGCAAAAGGCAGAATCAAAGGAAACAGAAAAGTAACTATATCAAATAAATTATAAAGCATATTTTAAAAAATTGAATGGAGAATAGCTTTAACATTCAGAAGTAAGCACGGCAGGCTTTTCTCACAAAATATTTTATAAATCTACACAAGATATTCAATTCCTTCATACTGTACAAGCTCCTTCCAATGCTGGTGATAATGAGGAAATATGGCAGTACCTCAAATGCACTCTAGAGAAAGAGATGAAAATATCCTGCTATCATTATCATTACTGTACTCTCTGAACAAGCCCAGTATCATTTTTATTACTTCTTTCAATATGCCAGAATGTCTAAAACATTACAGTTAAATGATGGTGAAATTCTTTCACCCATTTACAGAAAAACAAAATACTGTATAGAAAGTTTTAGGTATGAGAATGACGGAAAAAAAGGGAAATGCTACATTCCTGCTCACCTCATATGAGAAAAGAAAGAGAAAATTTTTCTAAATATTTGCCACAACTGTTTTACATATCACCTGGAAATTTCAAATAGGAAGTTGAAAACATCAATCTTTGTGTTGATACAGATTATCTATTTTTTTATGATTCTGCCAAGATTCATTAAAATTCTGTTTTACTTCTGGTATTTTCTGCATCAAATATACCTTGGTTGGTGTACTAAATGCATTAAAATGGCTTTAAAATGGCAATGCTAAGAATAATTTTGCTCATTATTTACAATACCTCCCCATCCAGCCTACCTCCTAATGAGGAGAGAAGTATGAAAAATAATTTGAAATATGTATCTAGGGTCAAACAGACACTGACTGGAATACAATGTTTTCTGACTTTTAGCTATATAATTTTATGTGAGTTACTTTTCTAAGTTTCAATTTACTCATTAAAAATTAGGATAATAAAACTTTACCTTAGTCTTATTTTTTGAGATACTGCTTCTGAGAACAGTGCTTATTTCACTGTATGTACAAACTATTAGTTATTACTTTGTTTTTATTGCTAGTATCATCATTATTATGGGTTCAAAATGAATAGTGAAAGCATGCACACTATCCCAGCATGATTCTAAATCATAATAAAGAATAAAACCAATGATAATAAAAGATCTGAGATATATAGCTATATAGATGTGTTTCTTAATTGCAAAGGCATTGAATATAAAATCATGACCTGTTATTGTTATTGTTTGCATCTAGATGTCCCATGAAGTTGCGTGGGACTTTTTGGAGGTATCTGAGTCTAGGGTATATGCATATATATTAAAGGTGTGTGATAACTAAATTAGTGAATAACTTTATTTAGCATAGTTCTGGCTGTGAATAATGGGAAGGCCCACGTTCAGTAGGGTGATAACACCTAGTAGGCTTATAGCCTAGATGAGATAAAAGGGATAAAATGGTTCATTGTTTGCTGCCTCCTGCCTGCCATGCCATGGACTGTTGCTCTCCTGCTATGCCCCTCATCTATGCCACCTTGCCTTGAAGTCAGTCAACCATGGACTGAAACCTCTACAAACTGTGAGCTAAAATAATTCCTTCCTACTTCAACTTGTGAGTGTTGGATATTTTGTCTCAGCAATGAGAAAATAAATAAATATATTTATAGTCCTAAGTGAGCTCATATTTTTTATGTAGTCCAGGGCGTCCTCAATCCTAAAACTTCCTAATTCAAACTCCAGAATAGTTGGAGGCATGTCCCACTAAATCAAACAAAAAAATCTTCATAAGATCAGTAGATATCTGCAATGCAGATGTTCCCATATTATAAATCTGGAATTCCTGTATACAATTCATGCCATACAGAAATATTTCAAAATTCATAGGTTTGCTGTATTTATTATCTCTGTGATTAAAAAAGAAACCTTTCATTTCCTTTGTGTGACTTTGCTCTATTTTAACAAGTTATTTTAATTACTATTTCCAAGGAAAAGTAATTCTTGTTCAGTGGATCCACTCCAATAGATCTGCAACTATAAATTCCTGGATTGAATGCAAATTATTAGACATTAAATTAGGCTATATTGTGTCCCAGGATCACAAGTGAGTTTCCCTGGTTCATTTTTTATATTATTCACTGATGCCAGAGCAGTCTTTCAATGAAAAATATATTAGTTCAGCAATACTACCAAAGAACATTAAATAGTATCAAATTTCTCTTAGTTGTTAGACTGAATATTAATATCCTTAACTTTAAATTGAAGGTTCTGCATAACTTGATTTTTAGCTACCCAAACAGTCACATTTGTCTCTTTTCTTAAAATTTATCTTCTCCCCTTCTACCACTAAAAACCTCTCCCACTAAAATGCCTTGTACCTGCTGAATTTTTACCAAAATGTTGGCTTCTCTCTCCCTAAATATATATAGGTCAATCTTTAGATCATTACCATATCATCTTTTCTTAACCCCCTTAAATGAGGCAGAGACTTCCATCATATCTTTTGCATTACAGTGTATCCTCCATAGTAGCTTTTATAATAATTTAACTTAAAATTTACTTATATTACTATTAAACTGATTTACTCCTGCCTCTTATACCATACTACAATCTCCTTTTGGGGAAATATTTGATCTGTATCAATTCATCTTTGAATTATTACTACATAGTAGAATGTCTAGCAGAATAGATAATGTACTTGCTAAATAAGCACATGAATATGGAAATGAAGAAGAAAGTTTAAAATCATATTTCATTATCCTATATTCTCTATCAAGGCAGAATATTTGGATTGGGGATGTAACTCAGAGATATAGTACTTGTTTAGCATATGTGTGGTCCTGGGTTCAGTCCCCAGCCCCAGCACCATAAAAAGACAGATTTTTCTGTTGAATTCTGAAGTCAGTTGTCTTGCTTCATCTCTACCACACAATAATGAATCAATAACTTTCTGCTCAATAAAGACATAAATACAGTCTAGCACAATGCTGACAACACAGTAAGCTCAGCAATCACGGCTAGTATTGATATTACTATCATTATTATTTATATTATTATTATATTCTTGTGGTAAGCCTTTATGCAGAGGTACAAACATTTTATTTAACATATAGTTCTAAGTCAGTCCTCAGTGTGTTGAGACAAACTACCTGACACCTACAATTTAAAAGAACAGAATTTTATTTTGGCTCCAAGTTTCAGTGGCTTCAGCCTATTGTTGGCTGACTCAAAGGCAGAAACATCACCATTGAGCAAAGAAGCTCAACTCATGGTATCCAAGAAGCAGGAGAAGAGTACAAGAGAGGAAGGGGCCACAGATGCCAACGTTTGACTTCTCTGACCCAGCTAGACACCACCAAAAGTGCAGCCTACTAATCTAGTCATCTTTCAAGCCAATCAAATTGACAATCAAGAAAAGCTGTTGTGATACATGAAGAAAAAAACTAGAAAATGCTAAGATTCATTCTTTGATTTAAGAATTTTTAAATATCTTTAAAATTTTAAAAACTGAGTTTATAATTTTAGCATTTGAAGGTATTTTCCAACATTTTAAGTCAAGCATAATATATTCAATTAGGTGAATTGATTTCATCAAAATATATACATATTAACATTTCTTTGCCTACTTAAAAACTATTCAAAGGCACATAAGAAGGTACTACCTTACAAACTATGTGGTAAATGTCATCTTTAGTCTTCTATACCATAAATATATATTATAATGCATCTTAGGTATAAACTTCCAATTTAATGTTAACATTTCTCCAATGTATAAATACCATCAGAGAATAAATTGAAAAGCTTATAGAACTCTATAATTATAATTGTTTTAAGGCATCCACAGTAGCTAATAGAGTTGTTGAATTTAAAAAAAATCTAGTACCTTATTATGAAGGCTTGGGAAAATATGCAGATATAACCGTTTAGCCAAAAGAATTAAGAATTGAAGTAAGAAACGAAATGAAGTCTATAAGTAACTTTGGTATTATGCAGTGATGCATATGAAAAACTGACTAAGAATACTTGGGGGAAAACAACACTAGCAATTGATGCAATTAAAATCTACTTATTTTACAAAATCTTATTTCTTATTGTTTTGCTTGATCAACTCTTCAGACTACCTTTTTTCCCTCAAGAAACAAAAAGCTCAGTTTTGACAGGAAGCCCAATCAAACAACTTAACACCAACATTAATAAAGTAAAATAAATAATTTCCTGTAAAAGTTATTTCATCGTTGAATGACTTGAGTTGAGCAATTTCTATAGTTTTTGTAAGAGCTCCCATAATTCAGCTCATGGCTGCTCTAATCTCATGCTGTTTTCAGATTTTTACAGAATAATCAGAAGACCAGTTTCACCTCTTCCCATCGTTAATTGTTGATTGGTGTTAGAAGTGAAGCTATTTGTACCTGGAGTATCTCGGACAAGGTCACAGCCTCTCATGAGTTTGCAGGGCCCCATGAGAAGTGAGCGCAGCTCAGGGAGCTGATGCACTGAGTGACTTGACCTTCGCTTGAGATAACACAGACAGTTTTCTCTGGCACCCAAGAACTGCTGTTCTGCTACTAGATTTGATTTTCTTCCTGTCCTAGATCTTCCCCTCCCTTTGAACTCCCTTCCCCTTAAACATGGGGATGAACTTATTCGTAGGCTGACTGCATGAATAAAGGAGCTGCAGGTGCTGGGCAGTTCCTTCCTCTCATTAGGAGAGAGGGCACCACCTGACCTCAGCCTTCTGCATCTTGACTCTTTTTCTTCATCCCCCACCGTCCTCCCTCTAGAGTTTCAAGATCTGTGCTGGATGTCGCAGATTGGTGGTTCAGAAAATTATGAAAGCGTAACTTAAATGAGGCTATCTCTGGATGAAGACAAAAGATTCTCTTAGTAACTGGAGGGTAAAAATGACCAATATTTGATATGTATATGTACCAATTCCCCAAAATGAATGTAATTATTATATAGCATAAGCATAATGAATTGAAACTATAAAAAGTATGTTTTGTAAGCATATTTTGTATTTTATGTCCTGATATATGCAATTAAAGAAAAACCATGACATGAAATTCTAAAAACCAAATTTAATACCCATCTTACATAAAACAACAAAGAAGAATCAAAATGACTTCAAAACAGACCCATTCATTCAATTGAGCTTTTCTTTGTTTTGAAGTAGATTGAACACTACTTGGCAATATTTTACATCTTTTCTCAAACCAAACTTTTTAAAAGTGCAAATGTGTTGACTGAGTAATCAACATTCTATTCTACGGCACAAAAAGCAAATTTTCAACAAATACAACTATCATGTGCAACTCAAATTAGACAGAGATAATGGGATATTGTGTTCAAACATGTTAACCACCAGGGATCTGAGTTATAAATTTTGTCGCAGTTGCTATTATCGCTCTTAGCTCCACACTCCCCCTCTATACTCTGGATGGCAATGCTTAGGCCTCAAACTTGCTGATGATGTCACTGCTGTGTTCAGTTGGCTGCCATTCAGGCTCTGCCATATGATACATCAGAAAAGCACTTCAAGCAAAGAGGAAAGAGGAGAGACGCGCTCCTTCCTATTTGTTTTCTGTTCCTCCTTTTGCTTCCAGCTGCTGGTAACATCACCACAGCAACACTTTCTCACCTGACAGTGACATT
>RJWM01017776.1:0-42382 GCA_004363535.1 Dasyprocta punctata | reverse complement strand
GGGAAGGGAATAGGTGGAAAGAGAAAAGGGAAGAGGAAAAGATATAAACCTGTATATATGTATATGTAAGATAACTAAAAAGAACACTGCTGAATGTATTCGTTATTGAGAAAGAACAATTAATACTCATATGATTAGATCAATCTAGCATGTCTATATCTGATAATGTAAGAAACCATTTTAAAGATAACGATGCACAGTATTGCAACCATTGTCAAGCTTCTATCTACCGGTTGTGTAAACCTGCAATGTTATGTATTTACTCTAGTCATTTGCTTGTCTCTTTTGCTTGTTGTTTTTACTATATATGTCGTCTTTTTTGTTGTTGTTGTTGTTGTTTTTGTTTGTTTTGTTTTTCTTCGCTCAATTAAAATTAAAAAAAATAAAATTTAATTTAATTTAATTTTGGTTTTTTGAGACAGGATCTTACCAAGCAGCTCAGGCTGACTTTCTGCTCATTGTGTAGCCCAGGGTGGCTTTGAACTCATGGAGATTCTCCTGCCTCAGTCTCCCAAGTGCTGGGATTACAGGTGTGTGCCACCACATCTAGCAGATTTAAGATTTTTTAACTTATAGCAGTAGAAATGTTTGGCCTAAACCTGATACTAATTGCATTCTTCCAATCCCAGGTTTACCAGGAGGAGTTAAATTATATCTGATATTTAGATGCCTTTTCAGGGGAATTCCATGTAAATTCAGGCTTTTTCTTGTTTCTAAAGGTAAGGTTTTATTTTGCAAAAGATAATTTGGTATTCCAAAATATCTTATAGGATGGTCACAGCTGAGGATTACCTGGTGGTGGTAAGTTCATGGTTGGATGGCCGTTGGCACCATGCTTCAAGATCTGTGGAGGAAGGGAGGTGTAAGAGGAGGTATATAGCTAGGTGTGGTGGTGCATGCCTCTAATCTCAGCACTGAGAAGGCTGAGGCAGGAGAATTGCAGCAAGTTCAAGACCAGCCTGAGCTACAAAATGAGCTGAAGGCCAGCCTGAACTGCATAGTGAGACCCTGTCTCAAAAAGACAAACAAACAAACAAACAAACAAACAAAAAAGCAAAACAGTAGGTCTGTATAGTAGGAGTATCCAGCAGCCACTTACTGAGGTGGGGCACTGAGTCTGTATTGCTGCATATTGACAAGGATATGATCAACTTGGTTAGGGTTTAAATTCTCCAGATGCTAACAGTTTTTTCAGTTTATAACAACGTATTTTTAGTACTTTTCTATTTTTAGTTTTCAAATGATTTTTCTATCCTTCCAGAAATTTTTTTCATTTTGTGTCAGAGTGATTTAATGTGCTCTATTCCTGGTACCAATTTCTCATCAGAAGATTTGTTGTGACTATTAAACAAAAATTTTGAGAAATGTGTATTTTCTTCTTTTTGTTACAGTTAGATATCTTATGCTACTCAAAAGTTCTCATAGTTTTATTATTAAAGAAAACATTTCACACTGAAGTAGATATTTTAGAATTTACTGTTTTGCAATTCATTTCTTTTTTAGTTAAAACTAAGCCCTTTATTAATGACAGCTTCATAAAGTATTGTACCAAACTATTCAATTATAGCTGGGTGTGGTGGCAGACACCTGTAACTTCAGCACTAGGGATCCTGAAGCAGGAGAATCACTGTGAGTTTGATACCAGTCTGGGCTACATAATGAGTTCAAGGCAACCCTGAACCACATACTGAGATGCTCACTCTCAAAGAAAATTAAACAAAATATTTTACTAATTGGGACACTGTTATTAACAATATTTTTAAGATTAATAAAAGAGTTTAATTCTTTTTCTTTACCTATGCTTTTACTTTCAAGTCAGAAGATGTGTTTGGTTCCTGAAGTTTACACCTCATGAAGTCACTTGAATATGATGAATATTCATGTCTTCATCACAGAATATGGTAACAATGATAAAAGATGTTGTATAATATTTGTGATCATGAAATTGAATAATTTATGCCAAATTACCTAGTTTTCATATAAGGCAGGAGTCTTTTTCTCTATGTCAATAGCCTTGTCTATGGAAGTATTTTTGATATTCTTTAGGGCACTCAAAAAAGCAATGGCAGAGAGTAGAAGAAATGAGTCATCCCTTTAAAGACTTACAAGCACCCTCCTTTCTTGTCTCTTCAGGAACCTCTGTGCTTTAAAGGGTTAGATTTTCTTGAAAAATGGTTCAGTTCTCCTTAACAGATTCATAAAATGCTGCTTCAGCTTCTTTTGCCTCCATGTCAAACTGAAAGGGTGAAGTGAAGGATAAAGAATTGTGACCATCACACTTGCAGAATTTGCCATGATCACACTTGCAGAATTTTCTGCTGTGGAGTAGTTCCAGATTGTCAGGAGAGTGTCCAAATAGTGTACAAGTAAGACAGCCATGAAAGAAAGCACAATATTTCTGGTCCTCATACAAACCTTTTGGTTGTGGTCTCCAGATACTTTGGCATGATGCTTCACTTGCTTGGCATAGCTTCACAAAGAAAAGAGAAGCAAATGAGCCATACAGCCAGTGGGATGAACAATCCTAGGTTGAGGAAAATTTGAGGACTGAAGGACTGGTTTTTACTCACATATGTTTTCGAAGTCTGGTTTTTTTCAATGTTTAGAGAGTCATAGATCAAAAAAGTAAGAAAGTTGATTCTCAGAAGATAAACAACCAAGGGCTGAAGATTTAGATCAGCAGCACAAGTGCCTGCTTGGCAAGTGTGATGTCATGAGTGTCGATCCCCAGCACCAAAAAAAAAAAAAAAAAAAAGGACTAACAACCAAGCAAAGAAAGCACACAAATAGAATGAAGCAATATCTTTATTCTCTGTTTCAACCAGACAAAAAAGGAGTGAAAAAAATGGAATACCTTGAGGAAACAGAAGATATCAAAGCAGATACCACATCACATACTTCAGACATTGCCCAGGTTCCACAAGTAAGTTTCTAATTATTGTTATCACTCGATACACTTTAAATATTTTTGCATAGAACACCATTCCAGTGCAGTCTCTAAGGAGGATGCACATGATGCCAATTCTGCAGATACAAAAACACCTGAAGTCTAAGGGAATCAAGGTGATGGTCTTGTTTTTAATCCAACTGGCAGATATTGCTTTTCCAATGAATCCATTTCCCCAAATCCCTGCTACAAATTGTAAAAGTTCAATGATTATTACAACATTTTCAAGAACACTTGACATATTTGCAAAAATAAATTTCAAGTGTTTCTATAATGGATGATAGATTGGTTTCCAAATGCCTTTTGGAAGTTCATGAGTCTGTTGTAAGTGAACTTCTTCAGGATTTTATTTTGAGTTCTGTCTCAGATTACGCTACTGGTAGCTTCGTTGAAGTCATTTCCAAACACAAAAGCCTCCAAATCAGCAATCCTGCTATCAGATTGACTACTAAATATATCATTTTGCCATTGTCACAGGCAGAAATTTTCATTTCTGAGGTTAAACTGAATTAGTATTTCTTAATGCAAATGAGAGGATTTTATTTTGTTCTCAATCAACTTTTCTCAGAATTTTAACCGTAGCTACTCTGAGTCTTTTGTCATCCACAGTTTTGTTCTCTAGAGTATTCATAATCAAGACAGGCATGATTGCACATGCCAGTAATCCCAGCACTTGGAAGGCTGAGGCAGGAGGACTGTTGTGAGTTTAAGGCCAGCCTGGGCTGCATAGTGAGTTGAAGGCTGACCTGAACTATATAGTAAGACACTGTCTCAAAAAAGAACATAAGTTCTGGGCTGGCAATTTAGTTCAGCATCATAAGTGCCTGCCTGGCAGGCGCAAGGTCCTGAATTTGAGGCCCGGCAACAACAACTACAAAAAAAAAAAAAAAAAACTGCCATAAATTCAGTGGGCCGTGTGGCAAGTGATTGTCTTCTCTGAGCACCTTCCTCGTTCATACTCAATCCTGTAACTTCATCTCACTGCTGAAATAGCCATGTGATCCTGAGATCATGCAAAGCCATGAGAAAACATATGTAACTACCATGATGAAAGTGGACACGTTTCTACTTTCTCATAAGGGAAATAAAAACCTGCATTCTCACATGATTTGCACTTAGCAAATATACATAAATGTCACATTTGGAGTTACCATATAAAAGCAAGTGGTAATCATGAAACACTCCCAAATAAAGTCTCACATTGGATATTTTGATTTTTAAATCCCATTGCTCGTGACAGTTGTGGTGAGTTCATTTCCTGTATTATCCCTGAGTACTTTCCTTGATGGAGAGACATATTATGGAATCTAAAGAAAAGACAAAACTCTGAGGTGTTCATGTTTGACAGAAAGCTCTGCAGTGCCTGGAAAGACGAGGCCAGCCTTAGCATAAAAATTGCGGACAATATTAGCAATGAATTTGGCAATTTATGGCTTTGACCCTGACAGTTACTCTATTGCGTAGCACTGATCAGTTTGAAAGACAGATAAAAACTGATACAGAAAAATGGTTCTGGGATTGGAGAGGCAATAGACATGGTGACACCTGCACACTGTCTTCTGCAGTCAGAAGACCAGACTGTACTCTGTGACATAAAGATTATCCTTGATGAAACAGGCTTTGTCTTCTCTGAGCCTTGCAGTTGCAAAGCTTGAATTTAAAGATGACTCAAAAAAACCTTGCTTAGGATTCACATCTTCATTTTGCTGATGAAATACTATATGATTAATGATGAAAATCAAAATATTGAGCAAAATCAAACCAGAAGCCAGGATTTCAATGTAGAGTCTTTCAGTGATTACCCGTGGGTTCTGTGCTGGAAACAACCGAGTTGATCATTATGCCAAGGGCCCTCAGAAGACTGTCACCCGGTCATCCCTATCTGTTGGGTAAGAGTCCAGAGAGGAGGAAATGGGCAGAGGCTTTGTTTCATGAAGTGCTGTAGCCTGGGTTTCTACAACTGGAGTTGGAAAAGGTGGAGTCGTTTCTGACATAAGGTTGAGTGAAACAGGTTATTTTTGATATTGTTGAATAATTCCTGAACTTCAATATGGCAAAAGTACTCACCACTACCACTCATGTTTACCTTCCAGATGGTCAAGGACACACCTCCTTCACTAATTCTCCCCTGCAACCCATAACACCCATCTTTCTGATACCTGTATCCTTTTGTCCAGATAAATGAGTCAGAACATTGAGCAATGGAATGGGGGCCTCACACTGAGGAGGTGCAGCATGATCCACTGTCCCACCTCTGCATTCACTTGGGTAGAAAATACAGCACCTGACTGAAGTACTAATAGGGTGAGTGATTATGTTGACTGAATGATTTTTGCACAGATCTTAATTCTCAGGTTGCAACTTCTTCTCCTTTCACCCTGACTGTCAATCATGGGAGCCTGCTCAGTTAGTCAGGAAATGTTTGTTCAATTTCTTGGTGGCAACCTTGGCTTCTCCTGGTCTGCTTGTTGCTGACCCTTTCTCCAAAACTGTTTATGTCAAAATGAAAACTTTTATGCATCAAAAGTCAGTCGAAAAAGTTGAAAACACAATTTTCAGAATGGGAGACATTATTCACAGATCATATGTCTAAGAAAATAATGTTCAGAATATACAAAGAACTTCAAGTCAGTAATAAATAGACAAATTAATTTGATAAAAGGACAAAAGACACAACAGGCATTTTGGCAAACATGCACAAATATCCAATAAACACTTGATAAAATATTCAATATCATTCTTCACTTGGGAACTGCAAATCAAAAATCACAAAATGTCACTTTGCAACCACTAGGATGACTACAAGAAGAAAGTTGGAAAATAATAGTGGGCAAAGATGTGGAGAAAGTAGAACTTTTATACATTCTTAGTGGGAAGAACGAGTGGTTCAACTACTGTGAAAGAGTTGCAAGGTTTTTCAAAAAAGTAAATGAAGAAATACCATATAATCCAGTAATTCTAATCCTAGGTATATACTGAAAATAGGGGCCCAGGTACTTGCATATTAGTTTTCATTGCTGTCATAATTTTGCCTCAACAATGATTAGATGAACTGACCAGTAGTAGCAGAAGGCATAGTTACCTATTATTAAATTCCCTTCCTTTCTTCAAGCCTGTGACCTTTGCCCAACTTACAGAATGAGCAAGCACACAAGTCTTTCTTCATGCTTACCCTGAGAACAATCTGAGTTTCAGAGATCTTCTATATTGTAGACACTACTATTGGCCTGCCAATCTCTCCCACCTCTTTTCTATTCTCCTTTGAACCACCCTAAACAAAAAACCCTTTATGCCTAACCATTGATATTCTGCACAACTTATATTCAGGCTTCTGTTCAGTACTCCTTTGAAAGTCTAACTCAACCAGCATTTTTGCATTTAAAAAATATTTAAAATTAGGCCAAGAACTGTAGCCATTAATACAGAGATGATACCCTAGTTCCTTTCCACTCATACACATGTCACATATATATGTCCATGCAAATGTCCCAATTCGAGGTGTCTCACAATGTGGGTTTAATATGCAGCTCCTTCTGGAAGATGTCTTTGACAGGTACATTTTTCCCTTCCCTTGCTAAGACTTTAACACCCGGTACATTTTCCTCAGCATTCTAACTCTGTGACAGAACTCACTTAAATTGTCTAATTGTGAGTGAAAGTATCATCCAAATAATTAAAATTTTAAATTTCTTTTGCTTGCTCTGCATGGAACTCAGGAGTTCACTAGGTGTTTGGCAAGTGCTCCTCCACTGAGACACATCACCACACTTTTTGGAGTTCTCAGGACCTTTTTTAACACCTAATATGCATTTAGAAATGTAGGAAGATAGTGGAAATTTATAAGACCACTACAAATGTTTAAAAAGTGAAAGTTTGAGGAGAGGAGGTGTGGGTATGAGACCCTGCATCACAGATACTTATAGATTTCAGATCCTCCAGATGTGCTGCTGACAGGAATGAAACCAGGGACCTAGCTCACCACTACTTCATCCAACTTCAGTTTGCACCTGAGTCTGGATCTCCCCAAGGCCCCTGAACTTCTCTGAGTGGTGCAGATACAAAGGTAGCAGTGGGTTTCTCAAAAGGGAACTCAGGTTGGCAGTGTCAGAGGGGGGATAAGGTTCTGAGAACTCAGAAGTGGCCTTGGTTCAGCAATGTTTTAGGCAGCTATGTTAATAGAAATATTCAAGGCAGTCAGAGAGGGCCAGGCCCTTAAAGGAGCCAGTGAAGAAGATCAGATACCTTGCAACTATGGGAGATAACAAACAGGTCCCGCTGTGGGCCAGATCTAAGACAAAAGGCAAAACAAACAGAACCACACCCTAAGTATAAACATCAGGGACTGATATTCTGAATGGGTATCCATCACCTTGAGGTAGCCAGAAGATGCCACTAATTCAACTCCCTACAGGCAAAGGCCCTGCTCCCGCTTGCTAGCTTTCCTACTGGATCCCAATTTAATCAATTTTACCTGAGCAATTACACTTGTAATCTTATTGATTGACCATAATTTTCTCTCACCTTATGCCTGTCTGCAATGCGAGTTTCCATTTTCCACCACCTTGGACCCACTTCACTTTGTGGTTTTTGCTCTGTAAAAATCCCTAGAAAAGGCAGGGTCCTCTGCAACCCATTGGGGACCCTTTGTCTCTGTCTGTCTGTCTCTCTCAAACATGGTAGATTCTGCCAACCTGGGGCTTAGCTATCTCTAACATGACATCTGCCCAACTAGGTACTGGGTCCAGAGAAGCAACTTATCTCTCCAAGAGTAACTTGTATGTTTCTTTGTCTATCACACTAAAGTCTTATCAGGACAGAAGCTTTCTCTCTCTCAATAAGTAGATACCCTGCTCTTAACCTTCAGTGTTCCTAAAATTTATTTTTTTGATTTTAGAGAACACAAACACATACCAGACATCTAGAAGGCTGTGCGTTTCTTTCCCTTATATCAGCAAGGGGCAAAAGGAACAGAGAATGACTCAAGGACTATCTGATACTACATCAGAATATAGAGCTAACATGAGGGAGTCTAGCCAACATAGTTAGGTTATTTATTTTTTATTTTGCTACTAGGAATCAAACTCATGACCTCCTGCTTGAAAGGGAAGTGCTGTGCCTCTGAGCTATATCCCCACCCTTAAACCACCAGTTAGTTCTGACCAAATCTAATCTGACCTCTTCCAGATTCCACCCAATTTCAAAGCTCTCATCCCACAGCATTACCATTGTGTAGCTTAAGGGTCTCCTAGGGTCTTTCCTATGCAGCCTGTAGCTTGTAGAATTCACAGAATACAGTCCATCAAGCTGTGGTGCTCTCTGCAATGTGCTCAGCACAAGCACTTTGGCGCCATGACACCAGAAGAACTACAGTTATAATTGATAATAGTCGAAAAGTTAGAACAAGCCCAACACTCCAGGAGTGCACCCTTGCTAGCTGCACAGAGGATCCGAGCTCTGCCCAGCCCAGCGTCCCAGCACAATCCATCAGGGGAATGCCTGGCCAGCCTCACAAGACACAGAGGTACCGAGCCCAGTCCAGTCCAGAGCCCCAGAGCTGCTCATCAGGGATCCACCAGTATAGTCAAAGGGTCTTGGAGAATTTGAGCTCTACCCATCAGAACACATAAGCCCCAGCTCCAGGGTTCAGGGGTGCAGCAGCGTGGCAGGACCTGGAGGTTCTGAACTCTGCCTAGCCAGGAGCAAGACCTCCATATCATATGTCAGGGGCATGCTCTGGCTAACCCAACACTCCAGAGGCTCTGAAGACCTTGCAGCCTGACCCAAGGTCCCAGGAGTGCCACACTCCAGGGTCTCACTCTGCCTCGCTGCCTGGGTCCTGAAGATTCTGAACTCCACCCAGTCAGGTGCTAGGCCCCAGTGCCACACCCTAGGAGTGGGTCCCTGCTAGCCACCTCAGTTGTGGAGGTCCTGAACCCCACACAGCCGGGTTCTAGGCCCTGGTGGCAGGCTCCAGGGGAGTGCCCCTGCTAGCTGCAGGAAGGATACAATCTCTGCCCAGCCCTCTGTCCCAGAGCAACCCAACAAAGTGCATCAGGGTTACACATGGCCAGTCTCACAGGTCACAGAGCACAAGGATCTGGTGCCATTGTTTATGGGTGTACCCTAGTTACCCATGGGGATATTGGAGGATTGAAGCTCTACCCAGTGCAGTGCACCAGTGCAGTCCATCAGGAGGCTGCCTGGCCAGCCACACAGGTCCCAGGTAATAATAACAAAATGAATGAACAAGATGCAGTCTCAGTCCTCCAACCCACTGAGAACAAACCCAAGAGAGACTGAAATGGAAGACACTGGAAATCACACAATTGAACTTTCTGAAATGATAGCAACTGAAGTAAAAAAAGCAACTCCATGAAGTTATAGAGGAAATCAGATCAGAAAAAATCACTCAGATAAAAAAATGAAATGACAACCATTATGAAAGAAATGCTGTGTGTATCTAAAGAAGATCAAGATTAAAAAGTAGGAGAACATAAGAAAATGATGGAAACTTTGAATGAACAAAATAAGACACAAATAGAATGCATGAAGCAGATTCAAAGGGATATCCAGGAAAATAAAAACTCCATTAAAAGTTGACAAAACTGCTTGAATGCAGCTGAAGATAGACTCTCATTCCTTGAAGACAGCATGGAAGCTTATAATCATGAAACAAAAGATCTCTTAAAAATAACAAGGAACCAGGAAACAACAATTCAACAGCTGCAAGATGATTCCAAGACAAACAACATAAGATTGATAAGTGTCAACAAAAAGCAGGGGTCAATACAAATGACCTGAGAAGACTATTTGCAGAAATAAGAGCAAAAGATTTTCCAAACATGAGAAGAGAATCAGATATGCAGATAAGTGAGACATACAGAACCCCAATTAATCAAACCAAAATATATCTTCATTCAGACACATAATAATTAGGATATCAGAAATTGAGCAAAACAACAGAATACTAAAAGTGGTCAGAGAAAAGAAACAGATAACCTGTGAAGGAAAGCCCATCAGAATCACAGCAGACTTCTCAACACAAATCTTCAAGTTACAAAGAGTTTGGAGTAAAGTATTTTAAATCCTGAAAGAAAACAACTTTCAACCCAGATTGATGTATCCTGCAAAACTATCTTTAAAAATTGATGGAGAAATAAGATACTACCAGGAAAAACAACAACTGAAGAAATTTATGGCCACCAAACCAACACTCTAGAGAGACAAAGATAACTAAAATCCTAAGGAGAACAGCAAAAGGAAACCACTAAGCAAGGCAAACAATTAAACAGATAACATAGAAAACCAACAACAGAAAGATAACATGACAGTGCAAAGTCAGTGCATATCAGTTATATCAACCAATGTAAAAGGTCTCAACTCACCAATAAAAAGAAACAGACTGGCAGAGTGGGTTAAGAAACAAAATCCAACAATATGCTGTGTACAAGAAACACATTTCACTCAAAAGGAAATTCACAGACTAAAAATCAAAGGCTGGAAAACAATACTCCATGCAACAGGAACCCAGAAAAAAGCAGGGGTAGCTATTATGTTTGCAGACAATGTGAACTTCAAACCGAGGATGATCAAAAAAGATAAAGATGGTCACAACATACTTGTTAGGGGAAAACTTCAAGAGGAAGAAATTACAATCATAAATATATATGTGCCAAATATGGGAACTCCAAAACTATGTGAGACAAATCTTAATAGACATGAAAAACCAAACAAACAATAATGCAATCATAATGGGGAACCTTAGCACCCTATTGTCACAAAGAGACAGATCAACCAAACAGAAAATGAACAAAGAAATAAAAGAACTGAATCAAACTTGTGAACAAATGGACCTAGTAGATGTGTACCAAGTGTTCCACCCAACAACATCAGAATACACATTCTTCTCAGCTGCATGTGAGTCATTCTCTTAAATAGATTATATACTAGCTCACAAAACATGCTTAAGTAAATGCAAAGGAATTGAAATAATTCCATGCATATTATCTGACCATAGTACAATAAAATTGAAATTAACAACAAAAAACCTCACAAGAACCCCATAAAAACATGGAAATTAAATAACACTCTCCTAAACAATCAATGGGTCACAGAGAAATTAAAGAAGAAACTAAACAATATCTACAATCAAGCAAAAGTGCAAATACAAATTAGTGGAACCTATGGGACACACTGAAATCAGTTCTCAGAGGAAAATTTATACTACTTAACTCCCACATCAGAAAAATGGAAAAAACACACATAAACAACCTAATGCTGCACCTCAAACTTCTAGAAAAAGAAGAGTAAGTAAAGTCCAAAACCCAAAGAAGGGAGGAAATTATCAATATCAGAGCAGAAATTAATGCAATTGAAACTAAGAAAACAATACAAAGAATTAATGAAACAAAGAGTTGGTTCTTTGAAAGAATAAATAAAATTGGTAAACCCCTAGCCAACCTTATCAAAAAGAGGAAAGGAAAAATTCAAATCCATGCAATAAGATTTGAAAAGGATGACATCACTACAGAACCTGTGGAAATACAGAAGATCATCAACACCTACTTCAAAAACCTTTACTCTCATAGGTTCGATAACACAGAAGAAATGGACAGATTCCTAGAAACCTATGAATTACCAAAACTGAATCAAGAAGATATAAAACTGCTGAACAATCCAACTTCAGCTAATGAAATTGAAAATATAATTAGAACCTTACCAACAAAGGAAAACTCAGGTCCTGAAGGATTCACTGCTGAATTCTACAAGAAATTTAGGGAAGACTTAATGCCAACACTCCTCAAACTCTTCAATGAAATTGAAAAGGAAGTAAGTCTCCCTAACACATTCCTGGAAACAAGTATTACCCTAATACCAAAACCAGAGAAAGATCCAACCAAAAAAGAAAATTACAGACCAATCTCCCTAATGAGCATAGATGCAAAAATCCTCAATAAAATACTGGCAAACAGAATGCAACATGCAACAAGTCATCAGGAAGATTATACAACATGATCAAGTAGAATTCATCACAGGAATGCTGCGATAGTTCAACATATGCAAATCAATAAATGTAATACATCAAATCAACAGAGTGAAGGACAAGAGTCACATGATCATTTCAATAGATGCAGAAAAAGCTTTTGACAAAATCCAATACCCATTCATGATAAAATCCCTACAGAAAATCAGAATAGATGGTCTCTACCTCAACTTGATAAAAGCCAAATGTATTGGGTGATATGCTATGTACACCCAAGTCCTCATTACTTTTGATGGGGCTGAGTCTGACACTTGTGATCAGTTTGTTTTCTAGCACCAGGACTGATAAGGTGACTGGTACACCCGCCCAGGGGTGGAGCTGAGATATAGTGTAAGGGAAGCAGGTCTTCCTTTTCCATGCTTCCAGACTCTCTCTCGCCAGCTCACCTTGTGGCTTGCAGCCACCATGAATGGCAGCCCCGCCACCCCATGCTGACTTGGAGCCAACTAAGTGTGAATTGAAACTCCCGAGAAACTGTAAGAATAAACCTTTCCTTCCCTAATCTTGGGCATCAGGTATTTTGTCTCGGCAAAGAGCGAAAAGTAACCAAGACAGAATTTGGTACCGGGAGTGGGGCTGTTGCTGTGACTATTCCTGACCATGTGGGTTGAGAGCCTTTGGAAATGGCTTGCGGGGAAAGTTTGGAAAGGTTCAGAGATGTTGTCTACATGCACAGAGCTGGAACAGCTTAGGTTGTCCTGTATGGGAGATTCTGGTCAGAGCTGAGGAGACCAGAAGGCTGATAGAAAGCCTGCTGGTAAAGACCAGGCTCAGGAGGTTTCTTCTGGGAAGAAGAACAACATTGGGTGTTGGACTCCACATGATGTGTGTTACAGCTTAGCAGAAAGTTTGTCTGCATTTTGCCCATGCCCGGAGACTGTGCCTGAGACTGAGATTAAGGGTGATGGATTTACTAATCTCACGGAAGAAATCTCTAGGCAACCAAATATTGAAATGGTGGTCTGGCTTTTGTTGGGGGCTCTTAGCCAGATTTATGTTGTAAATAAAGAACAAGGAGCCCAGCATGGTGAATTAAAACCTTGTGAGTTTGGCCAGGAAGCTGTGGACTTTAAAGATGGAGCTGAGACCTTGATTGCTGAGAAGGAGCCAAGGAATAAATAAGATGGCCTCAGGGCATCCCAGGAAGCAGCGGGCCTTCAGCTTTTGCAGCCTCAGGCCTTCAAAGTGAAAGAGTTTGCTCAGAGGAAAAAGTTGCAGAGTGCCCTGTCCCGGAGTGGTGACAAAAACCTGCAGAGTGCCTTGTCCCAGAGTGGCGACAGAGGCCATGCCATGTACCAAAATGGAGGCGGCCATGCCAGATTCCAGAATGGTGGCATAGAGAAGCTGTTCCTCACAACCAGGTTCAGAGAGCTCAGTGATCCAGGCAGTCGATCCCTACAGTCAAGAGAGGGGAAAGCCTGGCCACTGCTCCAGCCTGCAGCGGACCTTGGCGGCATCCACGTGGCACCTGTTTTAAATACAAGAAAGGGCTAAGGCAACTTCTGCCTCGCCTGCAAAGAGCAATGTGTAAAGATGTAAGGGTGAAGCCAAGGAACATGGATTATCCAAGGAAAGCTATGGAAGGTGCTGCAGGGGTGGAGTCACCCAAGCCTGTTGGAGCTTGTAACCAGATTACTTCAGATGCTGAGCAGAGAACTCCAGGACTTAATGTTTGCCCTGCTGGATTTTTGACTTGCTTTGGTTCCAATGCTCTGTAATCCCCTGTTTGTAACTTTTGGAATGGTAATGTTTATCTTGTGCCTTTATATGTTGGAAGTGCTTAACCTTGTTTTTCATTTGTACAGGGGGTTACAGTTAAGAGTTTGCCATAGATCTCGGAGGAGATTTGGGACTTGGACTTTTCAGCCATATATCATAAACCAATAGCCAACATCTTACTAAATGGACAAAAACTGAAAACTTTCAACTTTAAACCAGGAACATGACAAGGATGTCCATTATCACCACTCCTATTCGATATAGTTCTGGAAACATTAGCCAGAGCAATTAGACAAGAGAGAGAAATAAAAGGAATAAGGATGGGAATTGAAGAAGTAAAATTGTCATTATTTGCAGATGATATAATACTCTACATAGAAAACCCCCCAAAATCCATCAAAAGACTACTAGATGTAATAACCAAATTCAGTAATGTTGCTGGATACAAGGTCAACACTCAAAAATCAATAGCATTCTTGTACACAAGGAACAAACTCACTGAAAGAGACATAAGGGGAACAACATCCTTCACTATAGCATCTAAAGAAGTGAAATACTTAAGAATCGATCTGACAAAGAAGCAAAAGATCTATACAGTAAAAATTACATTACTCTGAATAAGGAAATCGAAGAGGATTTCAGAAAATGGAAAGATATTCCCTGTTCATAGATAGGGAGAACAAACATTGTGAAAGTGACGATTCTCTCAAAATTAGTATACAGATTTAATGCAATCTCGTTTAAAATACCACTTGCATACCTCACAGAGCTGGTGAAATCATCCCTAAAATTCATCTGGAACCAGAAGAGACTTAGAATAGCAAAGGCAATTCTGGGCAACAAAGGCCATGAAGGAGGCATCACAATCCCCAACATGAAAATATATTATAAAGCTACTGTGATAAAGTCAGCATGGTACTGGAATCAAAACAGACCTAAAGATCAATGGAATAGATTAGAAGATACAGCCACAAATATAAACACTCAGCCACCTCATCTTTGTCAAAGGGGCCGGACATGTATACTGGAAGAAAGGTAGCCTTTTTAATAATAGTTGCTCAGAAAACTGGCTTTCCATATGCTGAAAAGTAAAACTAGATCAATGTCTATCACCATGCACTAAAATAAAGTCAAAATGGATCAAAGATCAGAATATTAAAACAGAGTCACTAAATCTGCTGGAAGACAAAGTAGGTAAAAATCTTGATGACATAGGAATAGGCAGAGATTTCATGAACAAAAATCAAACTGTACAGGAAATACTTCCCAGAATCAACAACTGGGATCTCATCTTACTAAAAAACTTTCACATGTCAAAGGAAATCTCCAACAGAGTAAAAAGAAAACCCATGAATTGGGAAAATATCTTAGCCAATAGTCCATCAGACAAAGTACTTCTATCTAAAACATATAAAGAATTAAAAGAAATCAGGCCCCTAAAATTCAGGGACCCAATCCAAAAATGGGCATCTGAGATGAATACACACTTCTCAGAGAAAGAAATACAAATGGCAAATAAATATACGAAAAAACGTTCAACATCAATGGTCATTCAGGAAATGCAAATTAAAACAACACTGAGATTCCATCTCACTCCAGAAAGAATGGCCAAGATTAAAAAGTTAACAAATAACAAATGCTGGAAGGGCTGTGGAGAAAGAAGAACCCTTCTCCACTGCTGGTGGGAGTGTAGGCTGGTACAACCAGTGTGGAACTCGGTGTGGAGATTCCTCAAGAAGCTAGGATTAGAGATTTCAATTTACCCAGCTATCCTACTTCTGGGCATTTTTCCAGAAGAACTGAAAACATCATACCATAATGATATTTGTTCACCCATGTTTATAGCAACCCAATTTGTAATAGCCAAATCTTGGAAATAACCCAACTGCCCATTAATCAGTGAGTGGATAAAAAAGATGTGATATTTTTATACAACGGTGTACCACTCAGCTATCAAGAAAGATTGCATCAAGACTTTTATGAGTAAATGGACATGACTTGAGGCTATACTCACAAGTGAAATAAATTAAACTCACATGTGGAAATACTGTATTGTCTCCCTAGTGTCAGTAACTGAAAAAATACATGAAATCCAAAATCTACAATAAATACTGTATAAGGGTAAGAAATTGCTCAAAGAAGAAAAGTAATTGGGATAGGGGAAAGGAGGAAAGAAGGAAGGGAAAAGGACAAAGGCATAAATTTGCATATATGTATACATAAGATAGCTAAAATGATTTTACTGCTAAATGTATTAGTTATTGGAAAAGAACAGTTAATACTTATATAATTAGATCAATTTTACATGTCTGTATCTGTTAATCTAGACAACCCTTTTGAAGGTAATGGTATGCAATATTACAACCATTGTTAAATTCCTATCATCTTGCTTTGTAAACCTATAATAGTATTGCATCGGATTTGTTGTTGCTCTTTGTTTTGCTTTTTGTTTTTCTTTTCTGTGTTTTATTTTCTCTTAAAAAAAAGAAGCAGCTCAACAGTACAATATGTCAATAAAATGTTGTATGTAAATACAATGGAATACTATGCAGCCAGATAAAAGAATGAAGATGTGATATGTGGGTGAATGTTGAGAACACTATGCTGAGTGAAATAAACGAGACACAAAATGACATGATTTGTGAAATAATGACTATTGATGTGACCTATCTGGAAAAGTCCAATTTATACAACCAGAAAATACAGTGCTAGATACCCACAGTTGGAGAAAACAAACAAGGGAGTGTCTCTTTTGTCCATGTGCTTTTTGAGGTAATAAAAATATTTTGGAAATAGTAATGATATTTGCACAACTGTGTGAATAAATTAGTGCCACAGAATTTAACCCATAAAGTGGTTAAAATAATACTGTTGCACATGTTTTATCACAATAAAAATTTAAACCAGTTTGAAAACAAAAAATCTCAAAATTTAAGACCCTAAAATATGCAACATGGGAAAGACTAGAAGCAGAAAAGAGCAAGTTATTTTTACTTCAAGCAAAGAGAGGGCATTATAATCATTACTATATTTGCTATCAGTATGAGAATTTGATATCAATAGGACATAGCAAAGGATCAAAAAGTTGTAAAAGAAAGCATTAAAAATAGGAAAAAGGAAATTAGAAGCCAGAAAGAAAATTAATACAACCACAATTATGAATGCAAAAATGTTTACTGGCCAGGTGCAATGGCACGCTCCAAAAATCCCAGCCCTTGGGAAGCTTAGGTAAGAGGATTGCTACCAGTTTGAGGCCAGTCTGAGGTATAAAGCAAGTTCAAGGGCAACCTGAACTGCATAGTGAGACCCTGTCTCACACAGACAAAGTTTTCTAAATAACTGATTTTAAGAATTTATTTTTAAATGAAATATCAAAACTCAACCATTTGTTTTCTCAAGAGACAAAAATATAGGGATGGAAGCAAACTGTCAATTACAAAGCAAAACAACAAATTTAGTGAATTTTAACATGAATAAAATAAAATTCAAAGCAAAAGCATGAGTGATAAAGGTTTTTAGTATCAGTAAAAAGCATTAAGATATAATAATATCAAGCATCAAGGCAATTATTAATATTGCTTCCAATTAAATGCAGTGATGAAAGAGTTATGAGCAGAAACAAATAAATCAATGACTATAAATACATGTTTGCATGTTTAATGCTTTCATATGAAAATATATTGTGAAAGGATACACAGCAGTAACATGAATAGAATTCATACAGTGTTTATAGATACATTTAAATTAGGGAGTAATAAATTTCTTTCATATTTGATGGGTCATTCACACAAAAACATCTTGTACTGGGTCAAATAAATCTTGTCCTATGCTGTATATCATACAAACATATCATCTGACTCAAGAAAAATATCAATACAAACTAAATTCTTCAAATTGAATAATAATTTAAAAACCACGTACCAACTTTAATAAAATGTGTATAAATTGATATTTAATAATGGATGTGCAGGAAGCCAGGCATAGTGGTGCACGCCTTTAATCCCAGCACTTGGAAGGCTGAGGTAGGAGGAGCGTTGTGAGTTCGAGGCCGGCTTGGGCTACAACGCAAGCACTAGGCCGGCCTGAGCTACATGGTGAGACTCTGCCTCACAAAACTAGGGCCAGGAATTTGGCTCAGTAGCTTAAGCACCTGTCTGGCAGGTATGAGGCTGTGCGCTTGATCCTTAGTGCCACCAAAAAAAAAAAATAATGATAATAATAATAATAATGGATGTGCAGTTTTGAATACATTTAAACTACAAAAGAATAGATTGAAAAGAAGCTGATAAAAGAACAACTGACTTTGCTTTTAAGAATATGCCAAACCAAATGTCTGGATGCTTCCAGACAAGAATATAGGAATAAACTGAATACTTTAAGTCAAAAACCCAGCTGTAATGAAAATTTAAAAAAAAAGTTTTCTTCAGATGCCAAAAATGATGAGGAAGGTCAAATCCTAAAAGAGAAAAAAGTGCTGAAATCAAGTTAATCCCTGAGGCAGTGTTAGTCTTAACTCCAGGGTTTCTGTTTCTTTTGAGGTTCATTTTACTAGTACATGTGTGTAGTACATCATGTGTACATTCATTGTAGGTAGTTAGTCCCTGTACACAACACATCTATTCCTCTTTACCTCCCTTTCCCCTTCCCTTCGTCCTGTGCATACAGGTTAGTACACCTGCCTGGGGCTCTCCAAACCTAAAAAGGAGACTGGTTACTAGCAATAAACCAGGACCCCTGAAAGGCAGTCAAGAAAATAATATACATCCAGCAAAAGGTTAAATTAAATACACCCTTGATAATACCCTTGCCTGCATGTATATTTGCCTTGCATTTCCATGACACTGTGCTTGTATGCAAATTCTTACTACGTTGCCAAGAACCTTACAAACTGAAAATTTAATTTAAAGAAATCTCAGACTGGTAGTATCCCCAGTCAGTCTTTTAACATAAAGTTAAATCCTTCCTGGAAGATTACATCCACAAGTTGGCCTCAGAGAACTCCATTAATGAATTTCTAATGAAACTGAGTTCAAAGTAAAATCATCCAGGTTCCCAGTGTAGCTCAGAGCTAGAGTACTTGCCTAGCATGGTCCAACCCTAGATTCCAAGTTAGTAATTCGACTTACAAAGACAGCAGATGTTAGGGTTCATATTTACACAGTTTTTGAAAACCATAGGAAGTGCTGTTTGCCTTGTGTATTAAGGAAAATTAGCCAAGCAGAGTTTTCTCACAGACTTTATCTTTTAATTAATTACCTTCTTGATTACACACATTATTTCATACAAAATTTAGCAAATTACAGAGAACTACAAAAAGAAAATAAAACTCATCTATAGTTCCCCTATCCACAGATAAGGAACCTAACTTTACATATAAATGTAGTCAAAATAGATTTCTAAGCAACATACCTATTTATCGATCTATGTATTTATCTTAAAATCTATGTAGAAACGTGCTCCGTGTGGTTAGTTGAGTATTGTAAATATGCATAATCAACTTCCCATTCATATTTGCTTTCAAATATTAGGTATAATGAAACTGAATTATTTTTAGTAACAGATAAAGCTATTTGATAAATTGAACAAGTATCAATAAAACTAAACTAATATTGACAAAATAGAAGAAAACACAAAGAAAAATATAATTAGATTTGAGTTCATATGAATTATCACCATTTTTTCCAAACATTGCAAATTATTTGCCAAACAGTAAATTAAGAGGAAAAATCATAACATATATATAGCATACTGTTAATGTATGAAGTAGTCACAAAATTGGTAAGAAAACTGTGAGACCTGAAAAAATAAGAGAAAACCAAATAAGCAGTTTCTAAGACAGATTTGTCACTGGCTAATAATCATGTACAAAATTTTAACCTCACTAGTAATTAAATAGACACAGAATTTTAAATGTTGTTTTGTGATCAAAAGTAACAAGATTAAAATAATTGTAGTGTTCTTAAAATCGGAATAAAATGGATATCTATTCACTATTATTTCATAGCACATTTTCAATACCTAGCAGAGTCAGTGTTAAAGTACATATATTGGATAAATTTGCAGTACTCCTGTGCCACAATATTCATTTTTTTTTGGAACTGTAGAAAGATAAAGCGAAACTAAATGCAAAGAATATGACAAAGATTAAATATGTTAATATATGTCTTCAAGATAAGCTATTATGTATTCCTTAAAATTATAATTGTGAATAAGTCATTGAAAATGAATAATTTAGAATGTAATCTAGATAGAGAGCCTAATTACTTACACAGCATAACTTCAAATAGAAACGTGGCAAATTTGATTGAAATTGGATGATATGATACTATTGCTGTTGACAGGTGCTGCTGTTTTCCCATTGTCTGTTATCTATACACCCCATACATATTAGTCTACAAATATAAAAATATTTGTTGAGAAACTTCATGCAGAAAATGGAATAAGCCCTGATCTTTTAGCAATACTCTAGGCATGAGGCCATGAGAATATCTGCATACCTTCGGATGTTGCCAAAAGAAATTACTGAGCTCATGTCCTGAGTTGAACATAAAATCTACTTCAAAAATCAATATTTGTAATATGTCTGTGGCTGCAAGTTTGTGTATTCTGTATGTGTGTGTGCATGTGTGTGAAACTCTACAGCTGAACATTTGTTACTTCATACAGATTCTACCCTACATTCAAACTTTGGCCCCTTGGCCCCGGTGACATTGATGTTGGATCGTTTGAATTTGTACTTCTACTGATTCATTATTTGATTGTAGACTAACGACTTTGCTTTGTGTCAGACCCTGCAGAATTAAGACTAATTTCATTATTGTTCTGGCCCCTCCTCAAGGTACTTTCCATAGGTATTTTTCATAGTGCTGCATCTACTATGACTATTGCTACTACAACAAACATACAGCATTAAAAAAGGATATTAGCGTTTAAACATTGATAATAAATTAACTTCCTAAAAAGTTAAAATTGCACACACACACCCACAAGCATCCTTTTCTGTTCCTTACTTCTATATTCTAAATGCCAAAATTTGTCATATCTGTTTTTGTGGTGGTTTCCATTTCTGAAGATCATCATAGGGGAAGGATGCCACTGCTTCCAGGAAGCCAGGCGAAGCACATTGCAGTGCTTTAAATGTTCATGCCACCTTGGTTATCTTCATACAGAATAGTCTCTCTACTGGTGATTTTCCTCTGGGAAGTATGTGGAAAGAAGTTTCAGGGTCACAAAGTTGACTGAACAAGTGAATTTGTACATGGGATTCAATCTCACAGGAGAGCAGTTTCACTAAGACACAGTTGAAAAATTTTGGAAGATTTCAATGATGTCCAGTGACACACTTACAAACCAGTGCAACATGTGGAGCAAAGGGAAAAAGTCTTCAAGGATTTCCTCAATAGATTGCTCTAGTAGGATATCCATTTTGCTGCAAGCCTATCTATGTAACTCTGAGATTCTATCTTTTCTCACAGCACTTTAATTGCTGCACTACTTTCAGTGAGGTTTGTTTCAAATGGCTGTTTCCTAGAATGAGAATAAACGAGTGAACACAGGGAGAGGCAGCTATATTTATCAAGCCAAAGAGAAACAGAGATTTGTTTTCTGGCACAATACTACATGATATTTCTATGATAATGCCTATAAAATACAAGACATAAAGAATGATAAAAGATGTTAATACTTTTACTGCTTTCACGTGAGCTTCTGTGTTGAAGTCTCTAAATCCTGTGACATTCACTCGCATCTGCTTGTGGTGTCTCCAAAGAGAAAACATTAACAGAAAACATGTGATTATGGTTACTATAAAGAAGAAAATGACACCCAGACTGATGAAAAGATGGCCAATAAAGTAGTCTTCCTTATGTACATGGAGCTGCCATGATGTGTTTCTGTATTTCATTTTCACATCAGTAACTGACTTCACGACTTGTCCAAAATGAAATAAAAATGACAGAAGCACGCATCCTGTCAGAAGGGTAAAAACAGTACTGATTCTTCTCTTCAACCAGAGAAATATGGAGTGAGAAAAATTTGCTATCTTCAGGAAATAGAAGATGCTGAGGCTGGTAGTAAATGAAATAGTCAAATGATTGAAAATTATCCATAGATAAGAAATATAGTCAATGAAGTCACCAAAGATATACAAGTCTGGAGAGAATACTTTTATGTATCCATCTAAAATTATTATCCATATCACACAAATTCTGGAAATAGCTAAGCCAGCGAGTATGAAGCAAATCAGAGAGAATTTCTTCTTTTTAACACAGTCAATGCAGTTGACGAGTCCAATGAATCCATTCCCTAAAACCCCCAGGACTGACTCACTGGTAAAAACAAAAAGGAGGAAGATTTCCACTGCACTTGGCATTTCTGTAATCCTGTGTGGCAGCTGTTTTAAATCGCCTGCTGCAGACTGAGGTATATATGGGCTGTGTGATAGAAGGATGATTCTCTTTAAATCAAACCATATGGCAGGAATATCTGGTAATGGAATCAGAAATATCTTTGTAAATATTCCTCCAGTTACTTCTGTAAAACTTAGGTAGCCTGGAAAATGTATGTCCAGTCTGAATGCTGACTTACAGTATGTTAAGAGGCAAATGAAAGTTTATGTTTCATGGATTTAATTTGTCTTTCTTAGATTGCTTTGCATTTAATAAACAGAATTCAGGAGTATGAGTGTCAAACACATCTACAGCATCCAGGACACAATAGTAGGCTTCATATTTTTCATTATCAAATCATCATAGTTTATGTTGTTTATAATCATAGTTTAAATATATATTAAAAAATAGCAGGTAAAAGCAACAAATTACTGTGGCCATTATAGACAATCTGAAACACTAACCTGTTTTGAAACTCTGTTTCACGACTATCTTTACCATTTTTCTCTTTAAAATAAAAAAATAAAAAAAGTAAGCTCAACTGTAAGTTGTGCTTCTATACTTACAGTCACTGCATCCACAAATGCAGATTATGTTGCCCACTTCTAACATAAGAACCTCTTAGGAATAGCTCCTTGATTTAGCAAAGCTCACTGATGACATTCATTCTCTCATTTATCAAAAGTATTTCCTGAGCATCTAAATACCAAGCTGTCTCTCCTTCATGTAGGAATGTGTGGTAGACAGATTCCCAAGACTTTTGTGATTTGTGGACCTTACATTTTAATGCAGGAAGCACAAAATGTACAAGCAAACTAATATATCTGCTTAAAAGTAAAAGTAAAATCTGACATTTATTGAGCCTTTATTATGTTTCCAACATTACGGTAAATGCTTTATGATGATTTTCTCACTTCCAATTCAAAATAAGCCTGTACAATGGGTGCTACTTTTATCTTTATTTTAAAAACAAATGAATAAAAATAAATAAATAAATGGAGATTTAGAGAAAAGCAGAGTCTCTCCCATTTATATCAGCATGATTCCCATGGACATAGTCACACACAGGAAGATCTCAGTGAAAATCCCACAAGGATAAGGAACAGGCAATAAATGATAGCAAAATAAAGCAACAAACAGTGAGCTGACATTCACATGGACTACACGCACTGACACTGATAGTTCAGAGGATGTGTAATACAGAGTATATGTAGGTATTGTTTAAAAAAGTAAACGGTATGATTCTCTGGAATCAAGAGATACAACAGAAAGTGCCATCTTGAAAGCAGAGAACAGATTTCCTGACAGAGTTAATCTGGAATGCCTTGATTGAGGACTTCCAAGCTTTAAGAAGTAGAAGGAAATCGCTTACTATACCTTATAAATTGCATTACTTTGTCATAACAACATGAATTGACTTTCATACATTCTCACAGTAATTAATGAAAAGTAGGTAAAATATCTAGATGCATGTAGATAATTTGCATAGTAGTTTGGAATTTTTTTTTGTTTATTGTTGTATTTTGTACCAGGAATTGAACTCAGGACCTTGCACTTGCCAAGATTGAACCACATATTGAAACCACTTGATCTAATCAATACAGAAATCAAGAGATACAACAGACAGTGCTATCTTGAAAGCAGAGAACAGATTTCCTGACAAAGCTAATCTGGAATGCTTTAATCAAGGACTTCCAAGCTTTAAGAACTAGAAGAAATCACTTACTATGTCTTATAAATTGCATTACCCAGTCTAAGGTATCTTGTCATAGCAACACAAATTGACTTTCACACATCCTCATAGTTATTCATGAAAAGTAGATAAAATATCAATAAGAATATAGATAATGTGCATAGCAGTGTGGGGATTTTTTTGTTTATTGTTGTATTTTGTACCAGGAATTGAACTCTGGACCTTGCACTTGCCAAGATTGAACCACATATTGAAACCACTTGATCTAATCAACACAGAAAATTATATATAACTGAGGAAATGTATTCTTCTCATACTTACATGGGATTTTTACCAAGGTAAGACTTTGATTCACAGAGTAACTTCTATTAAATGTTTAATTTTTAAAAATGGATGTTTTGATTTTCCATAAATCTCATATTTAACCAGAAATGAAATGAACCAGTAAATTTTTCTCATTTAGCTTCAGAGATAGAAGTGCCTGGGTTAGTGATATTTCTGTTGCTAAGGCCAAATACCTCATACTTGCAATTTAAAGAAAGAAGAGTATGCTTTCACTCACAATTTTAGAGGTTTCAGTCCATGGTCAGCTGGTTCCCAGGAACCAACATCATAGCAGAAGAGCGCAGTGGAGGAAATCTACTCACCTTGTGTCAGCCAGGCAATGGGGTGAGCAAGGAAGAGCCAGAGTAGTAGGCAGGGATCAGATACATTGCTCAAGGTCACACCCTGATGACAAACCCAGACACAGCATCCAGAGTGTGCTTTACTAATCTCCTAGGCATCTCTCAAGCCAAGGAAGTTGACGATAATGGTTAATCACTATAGTGCCCTTCAAAATAACAAAGGAAGGAAAAAAGAATGGAAAGCAGGAAGGGATGGAGGCAGATAGAAAGTGAAAAGGAAAGGAAAAGAAAGAAAGATGGAAAAATAAACAAGGAGAAAGAGAAGGTGATAAAAGAAAAGAAGAAAGAGAGAAAAGGAGGAAGGAAGCAAATCCCAACCAAATACTTCATGCTTCTGTTTTGTGAATGTGCTACATTCTTTTTTTGATTTTTTAATTTTCTTTAAAAAATCAAATTCCAAGAACATTTGAAAAAATCTACAATTTATGAAGAATTTCATAAATTTAGGCTTACTCATAAATCTGTATGCATAGCTTACCTGCGTATTTACTTGAATCTCCTTTAGTATCATGCATATAATGGTTCATAATTTTAAAAAATTATAGTCCCTATTTACTAGTAAAAGGATTTTCTTGCCTCTTTGTACCTTTTGTCACCTTTAAATGGAGAAAGACTTTTATGAAATATTTTCTAAAGCATTTCAATTGAGATACAGGAGCACTCTTTTTCTTTGAATATTTGTCTTGTACATAGTAACTTTGTTAAATTTTTCTACTAATCTGAATTTAGCTTTTTATTTCATCCTGCTTTGGTAGTTTTGGGAGTATTTTTATGAGGTTTTGTTTGTTTTTCTTTTTGTTTTCTGAGACAGAGTTTCACTATGTATTCAGGGTTGGCCTCAAATTCAGTTATCTCTCTGCTTCAAACTCTTAATTGTGGCAACTACAAGCATATGCTGCCATATCTAGTTTCATTCCACTTCATTCCTGGAGTAGTAGAACGGGAAAACTCTGTCAAATATGAGCTACAAGTGCACCCTTTTTATACATACCACATTCATCTTTATGACATCATCGTGAATGAAAATATCTTTTTTCTTACATCCCAGTGCAGAAAGGCATGAACCACTAGGTTTTGGGCTATCCTACAGTTAAAAATGAAAATAACCCATTGTTTAAAGTTGCTTTTGTTCATTTCCATTCAGGCTGTAGACTTTTTTACTGACTCATGAATTACTTCTTAATGGCCTATAGTTTTATTTTTATCATTGTTCACATTCTGTAAATTTTTGTAAGAAATCATTCATACTCTATGAAAAGTAGCCTTTACTCTGCAATTATTCTCCCTTAGTTATCAATTACCTATGAATTTTTTTGCTTTTGCTGTTGGTATCATTTTATGAAGCACATAGATACTTTGCAAAGCTTCAGAGTTAAGTACATGGTTCCAGCCTCTACCTCTAGAATTCAAGATATCTCTTCTTGAGATTAGACATACATCTTTATTTTCTTTTTATCCTTTGAAGACAAGCTGCAATATTTCCATATCACAAGGCATGGAAATATTAAGAGACACGTGATTCACACACACACACACACACCACAAAAATAATTTTTAAAATCAAAGACTTGCTTCTTTAGACTAAGAACAAATTTTTAAAAATCCATTAATACTCTGCACACCAAAGAATTCTGGCTTTGACAAAGGCAAGTGAGGACTTTATTTGTTCCTTTATTTATTCATTTATTTTGTTACAATCCTATGAATTCATTTGATCCATTCAATCAGTTTATCATCAAAATTGTCATAAATTTTCCGATTGCTAAGAGCATAAAGATACTCTCAGAGAAACTGTCATGCTTAAGGAAAGAAATTCTCTGACTATAATACAACTACTTATGAATGATTTCATATTATCTGGTGGCAGACAGCATTATTTTCTTCTTTGGTTTCTGTTTTGAACGCTGCTTTGTAATGAGAAGGCATCCAGGTTACTTGTGAAAGAATGTTTATTGTCTACAAAATAAAGGCTTACAAAATGATTTGAAACTCAGGCATTGTGCTTATCATTTTGAGATGGTATCATCTGATATTTAAGATGACTAAAAGACTGAACTTGGTTTTTGTTATTGGAAAAGAACATTGGCTGTTTGTCTTTACCACTGTGTTTTTATCCGGATTCCTTATAATCTCCCTTCCTCTTACTTTCCCTTGCTCCCTCCTTCCTTCCTCCCATCCATCTCTGCCTCCCTCTCTCCATTCCTTTCTTCCTCCTTTCCCCCTCCTCCCCTTCCTTCCTTCCTTCTTTCTTTCCTTCCTTCCTTCCTTTTTGAGATGGAGTACCACTATGTTGCCCAGGCTGGTCTTCAACTCCTAAACTCAAGCAATACTTCTGCCTCAGTCTCCTGAGTGCTGGGATTACAGATGTGCAGCACTGTGCCCATTCTAAATTTCACATAATTTCAAACTGTAATATTTTTAAAGGGTCAAGACTCTCACATCTCACAAGATACTTTTATTCAGGAAACACTCCAAACTCCACCCTGGAGTTGAACTCTAATTTAGTCCATTTAAACCAGTCAATTCATGACATTCTTCTGTCAAAAGGTCCCTGGTTCAACTGTGGTATCAAATTCTGAATTGTTCAACAGAATGAAAGGATTTTTAAAATCTATGGTTAGATAACGTTTTTCTGTCCAGCCAGACAAGAGTAAGAAAACAAACTCAATTTCTGTTGGCAGAAGTTCTGTACTACCAAAATTAAAAGTTGTAAGATGAAAACACAGTTCAGGAGAGTGAAGAAGAAAATAGCCTGTGTCTTTGGTCATGACATTGGGCTCCTAATATTACCCTGGGTGAAACCCTCTCATTCTTACAGAGACAGTTATATGAGATTATTATTTTCTTACAGTCCATATCAGTTTGACAAACAGTTTCTTTTTTAGAGTCAAGAACTTCCTGATAAACATGTCTCTCCCAAAATATTAACAACTCAGAGAAATTTCTAGGGACAGGTTCATACTGCATAGAACACCTCATTATGTTTCATATTACCTTAAAATCTTAAGAATTAATTGATGCAATTACTTTTATGTGTGGAAATTTTACTCAGCATGTCAGGTTAGTATAAATTGGAAAAGTACCCTCTTTTCTCATTATTCAGCAATAGATATTAAACCATGATGATATGATATCATGATTATTTCCCTGATATAGGAAATAAGTAGGAAAATATTTCTTTAAGTTATATAACTTCAGTAAACATTTTTAAATGTCATGTTTCCTAATTTGAACGTTCCACTTTTTCTCTGTCTTCAGTTTCCCAAATTCAACTTTGAGGAACAAACCAGTGAAAAACCAGGTAAAGACTCCAGTCCTCAAATGTGGGGAAATCTCTTCATGCCTCCTTTCCTTACATACATTTTAGTTGCTAAGAATGCCCTGTGATAATTTACACATTTGGCAATGCTTTTGCAGCTCTGAACTTTGAGATTAAACCTTTGTTAAAAGCACTGTGAAATCTGAGGGAAGAGTGGGCATCTTCCAGGACATTTTAACAACATTGTTGACTTCTCCGATGGCCCACCCTGCACTACTGATCTCAGGACCCAGCACCTGGGCCGCTGTAAGGGGTGTCTCTGTGGGTTGGCAGATGTGGTGACAAGGATAGGGTTAACCACGTCTTTTATTTCTCCAGATGATTTTGCAGAGAGCTTTGTAAATGATGATTATGGTAAGTGTAAATGTCATTAAAAGCTTCATGTAGTAAGCTATGGTCCTACCTGACCACTCTTTTATCACTGTTTTCTATGTTATTTTCCACTTTTCTGTCTGTCACCTAGTGAAGGGATCAGAAGAATTCAATGGCTTCTGCTCCTAAAACAAACGTCCATCATTTGAGAATGTGTGATTTTTTGCTAAAAATAAGAACTGGGGCTGTATCTACAAAAGCAAATTTTGTAGTAGATCTTTTCAGTGTCTACAAATAATAACTAATATTTACTGATGTTTATATTCTATCACTGTTTTAGGTGATCCAGGGATTAGTAGTAGCAGCTACAGGAACCCAGAATTTGTATTTCAGGGCATGTTAAAGGATTCATGAAAGGGGATGGGTGTCTGGTTTTCCATTCTTGATCTAACACTAATAGTCTCCCTCCTAGTATATATCTCTCTTATACAATGCGACAGAACCTCACTGTTGTACCAGGTACTTTTTCCTATTTCACTACAGGATCAAGAAGAAGCTTCATACCTGAGCCATTCAGTCATTTCTGCTAGTGCATCGAGCCCCACCCACAACAGATGGGTTCTGACCATGGAAATGACAATGAATTAAAAATTTTGTCTTTAATAAGATGAGAAACTTACCTTGACACTGTGTATTGTACTTTAAGAATTATACTTGATTCAAGCTTTTGTAAATAGGAAAGAGAAGAGGGATTGAAGGGAGGGTAAGGGTTTTGGAAGAAAAAGAATCAAGTTATACAGTATATAGGTATAAACTCCCTGTGATGAATGTGATCATTATGTACACTAAAATGTATCAATGAAGTTAGTAAATTAAAGAAAAGAAATACACTTGATTATCTCTCTCAAATGCCAATAAAGTCTAATGTCAATGCAGTCTAATCAAAGAGCTTGTGACTGGAAGAACAGGTAAGGCCAAAGATCTGTATTCTTGGTCTTTGAGGGACTTTGTTTTTAGAGGCTTTTTAGGACAGACTCAAGAAGTGGGACTCTGATGTGTATTACCTTCTCTGAGGTGCCAAGTTCAATTAGCTGGATGTATTGTTGCAGAAAACAGAGAGTATGGTAGGAGTACTTGACCATATATGAAGTTCAAGTGCTGCTGTTAGGAACTTCTGAGTATAAGGGGAGACAAACCATTCACCAAATCCTCGTCCTGAGTACATTCGTGTCCACTTCTATTGTAGCAGTTTTACCCTGGCAAAGTGCCTTGAGATTCTACAAAGGAAAGTGCTACTGCTGCAGATTTATGGGTCCTACATTTTCTTGACCTATGGGAAGCTGTTGGCATGAGGCTATACACTTAGTGGAAATGAATGGAAACCATCTCAGTGCACCTCTGTAAATGCTTCTTTCTCTGTTTAATACTGAATTCGAGTCACTGCAAAAGGCTTCCCAACTTCACACATCCAGGTGCTAAGATCACCTATACAATCTAATAAGGAGGTTAAAGTCAGTTTTCTTTCATGATATTTATCTTCCAAGCTCAACTGGCTGGATTTTCAGTAACCAAATAGGTATGGGATCATTTCCTTGAGTTTTCTGAGGTCCTGAGGTTCCTTTCTTCCTGTATTTCTAGGATGCAGATTCCACTCAAGTCCATGGACTCTCACCTGAGGGAGAGGCTAAGACAAAGCTATCCAGTATATAACTCAGTTCCAAACTCCAAAGTCAGAGAGTCTGAATCAGGAAGTCCAACTTTAACACTTCACCTCCCTCTCAGAGTTGCAGGAGGCCTTAGAGCAATTTCTTCATCCAACAAAATGGATGTCAGCATGGGGTGTAAATACCCTGAATAAGGCACAGGGACAGGGAGGGAGGACAAAGAAAAACCTAGAGAAATTGTTTCTTGTTCCCAGTGTCACAGTGGTTAGTGAGTAAAGATAGAGCTGCCCTTTTAAGCACTAAATTCTGTTTCCCTTTGTGACTTATGCTTCTGCTTTTCTTTCATTTAGAAAAGAAAGCAAATTCTCCATGAGCTGTGATGATCATCACTTTCTGAGAAGATTCTGAGCTTCTGAAGAAGCCTACCTGGCACTCTGCTGCAAACAACTATCAAATCACAGAAAACAGGTGAAACACGCAGTATATCCAGCTGAGGAGAAACAGCAAGGAAGCCTTCCTGACTAGGTGGAGTGAACTGTAGACAGATGGGAGAGGAACATTTCTTAGCTGTTTTCATTTAGCATGAGCACAATAAATTGTTCATTGAAATTACATTTTAGAATGACTTTATTTGGAGAAAAGGGCTTGCTTAGTTACCTGATGCTAATACTCATATTAATTTTATATTTCTGTAACTTTGTAAACATGATCCAACATTTCAAGGACAATAGGAAAGCTAGGAATGAATCTGGTAATCATTTTCCTATTGCTGTTATAACACTTCACCAAAAATTTCAAGGCCTAAAATATCTGAATTCATTATCATGTGGTGCTGTAGCTCCAAAGTCAAAAAAATTCTCACGGGGTTGAATCCATGTGTCAGGGCTCAGTTCCCTTCTGCAGGCTGTAGAGAAGAATCCCAGTTTCTGGCTCACATTCCTTGGTCATCTTCTGTTTTCAGAAAGATTTGCCCCTCTGCATCCCCTTCCACATCTGAGGACCTTGTAATTACCTTGGGCCACCTGCACAATCCAGGGTGATCTCTGTGTTTTAAACTCAACAGACTAATAGCATTAATTCTCCTTGGCCGTGGAATTAAACATAGTCTCTGGTGCTTGGAACTAGGAAGTATGAATCTTTTGGAAACTGTCATCAAATTGCCAACAAGACAAGCATCTTTAATCCTCTCAACCCAGTTTGACTCACTACAGATGAAAATAGTTACCAAGGCTCTTTTCATAATCATACAAGATTTTTGCACATAGTATTTATTAGTTTACACAAAATTAGTTGGTTTTGCAAATATTTGTACTTTGGAATATACATGTGCAATAGTGTAGGTGATAAACTCCAATGGCAGAAATGTTCTTTGAAGTAGCCTCTGTTTTTAAATTGAAGACGATAGATGCTTGAGTCGTATGTGAATTTGGAAAACGCAGTAAGAGGTTTTCATAGTAATTGTGTTGCTGCTCTGGTCCACCATTTAGGAACTCAGCTTCTTCTTGTGAATTGAGTCAGTTACACCGAATCCATGTGAAAGTTTCTTTTTGCTTTTTAGTATATTTCAGCAAATAATACATCAATGTTTGGGACATTGATATAGATAATTTTTAACTTATTAGCTAACCTCAAGGAAAAATGCTTCATGATCTCCTGTAATTTTTGTATGACATGTGTAAGTCCCTTAGCCTTCCAAGAGCACATTACAGGGTAGGATTCTCTATTCTGACTCCACCAATTTCCTTATCTCAGAGCCTTTTTTTAAAATAGAAAATACTTCCAAGGCTTCCTCAACCTCTTTTGAGATGATAAGACTATTTCTGCTGTTAGTTACTATCCACTTTCCCCCATTTTCTTTTTTATTTCAAAATTAGCATGAAACTTTATGATGGATCATTAGGATGCTTTCTTATACTTAGGGAGGAAAAGAAGTCAGTGGGCTCCATAGGCATTGATAGTATCTATTCAGGGTGGAAAAAGTTGTGTTTCAAGTCTGAATGCATCATATAAAAGTGGCTTGTTAGAGAATAACCCCGATAGGAGGCAGCTGTGATGGTTCATACTTACAATCCCAGCACTCGGGAGACTGAGTGATCATTGAAAGGCTGCAAGATGCAAATAAGAATGGATCTCATTTCTTGGATTTCTATAATCTTTCTCATTAGAGGCTCCATATATTGTGTTTTTAATTTTTTAATTTCTTGTTAAGAGTTTGATAGTGACAATTCTTTGCTCCTTTGGACGTAAAATCAATTGTTTGGAATACAATTTCTAATCTTAACTTTTTCTTGCTCCAATAACATACAATCTTGATTTGATGCACTATTATTAAAAAAAAAACTTCTGCTATTTATTCTTGTTAATATTCTAATTACAGTTTTATTTTCTATGATTGCTTTTCTTTTTTAAAATTAATTTTATTGGTTCACTTTTTATAATTTTGCATTAATATTGATATCCCAAAGACAGGAACTAAGGTTAGAAAGTAGTTCTGTCTTTTTGTTTTCTTCTGTCTTCGTTTAGTTTGCTCAGGTTGTAGTACCAATGCAAAACTTACTTTAGAAAAACTTTTTAGAGTTTTTTTATTAGACTCTTGAACAACTTAAATAATATTGCAGTTATCATTTCTTTGAAGTTTTGATGGGATTTGTATTTTTTCTGAAACTCGAGATTTATTAGTTATAGTTTCTTGGCAATATTTTCTCATTACTTTATGGAAACTAGGTTGTATTTTCTACACATTTCTTCTAGAATTTCATATTAGCTAAAGATATATTTTCCTACCTATTATACAACTGTTTTAGAATTAAAGACTTAAGCTTATGTGCTTAAGTCTTTCACTTTTATGCTTTATTAGATTAGATGCTGCCTAATTTTTATTTTTAAACTCTCACAAAAGTGCACTAATTCATGAATTTCAGAATTTTTTTCCCTCTATTCACTGTTTGTGCTGCCTTTTAGTTTATTTCATTTTTCTTTTGATGAATTTTCTGAGCCGGATTTTTTTCAATATTTTTCTTTTTATGAGTACATGTTTGCAGTACACAAAGATTACATTCCTCCCAGGTGTTGGTACATTCCTTGGTGTGTGCAGTTAATTATATGAGTTCTCCTCTGAGTGCTGATTTAGGTGCATCTGTGAAGATAAGTGATAAAGTACATCTATCTCTGCTCAACTTACAAAACCCTGCTTTTGAATTGTTTAATCTGTAAATTTAGCTCCCTCTGTTCACACTGTGTGTATAATTACTTATGCTGAACACCTGTCAGTGTCTTGGGACTGCAGAGTTTTAAAAGATGCCTGTCTCTCCATTCCCAAATAAAGAGTCTGCATCTAGGTCTCTAATGGACAGCTGCATTGAACAACATTTGCTAAAGTGTGTCTCGGGGAAATCAATACCTTCTTTGTGACTCTACTGGTAGAACTCTTGAAATTTACTCCTGGTTTCTTCTGGACCTCACCCTGTGTTTTTTGCTTCGCTGATTTTGCCTTTCATCCTTTCACTATCATAAACTGTAGCTGTGCATATTACTGTGCTAAGTTTTGTGACTCCCAATAGAAAGTCATCCTATATCAGACTGCCTTCAACAGCATCTGTGGATTCTCATGGTAGAAATTTTATTATCATTTTTCTTCAGACACTCACTAAAATTCATTATAGTTGTTGATCCAGGAGTTTTTAAAAGACAATTTATAAATTTCTATTTGGATGACATATTCAACAAAATCTTTCTTTTCCAGAAGTAGTTGCAACTGTGTGAGTAGATCAGAGATTCATAACAACTTGAGAGACAAATATCTTACTGCTGGAGACTAAGATAGTAGAAGTGTGTCATATCTTTTGGAGAATAGTAACAGCTTGCCAGAGAAGCTTTGGGAGGTACTGATTTTATTTAGCTGACATCTTTAGGAATTTTTGCAGCAACTTTTCTGATCTTTAGTCAGCCCAATAGCTCTCATGCTATATAAAGCCATAATGGCTTATGGAGGGAGATTTACATTTTCTTGAGCAAATTCTGACCAATGCACAATCTCTGTACTTAGCTTTACTTTATTTCTTGTTTCTGTTTTATGAAAGATGCTGCTGTGTTATTTTCTGTGTAAATAGTCGTGACTTTGAATAATGGATTTTATGTTTTATTTTTATCTCATTTAATGCTCTTATATCCAATTCTCCCTTGGTTTAGGAAATAAGGATCTCTGTAATTTTATATTTATTATAGCTTTGTCTATTATTTTTAGACTTTCCAAATCATTTTGTTATGTGTATTTCTTTATGTATCCCAGCTAAATTATTTTATCAAGTACAAATATTTTTTTCTTTCAACATGTTACATCGACCTATTTATATTTTTGGGGAGATACGGTCTGGTTCAGTCTGGCTTTGAATTTGTGGTGATCTGCCTGCCTTAGGCTCCTGGGTGTTGCGATTATAAGTATGTGCCACCATGCCTACCTACCTATTTATGTTTATTACTGTTTGGTGTCATCTTTTGTCTATTATGTAGGTCCTCAGATACTTCACAGTTTATATTCTTCTTCTATGAATACAATTAAAACTTTATATAACATCCTTGCACCCCTATTTTGTTGGAGTGCACAGTATCTTAATTTTTCTACAATAACAATTATAATACAATTATACACTGTGCAATACAGTTGTACTAACAAACCTCCTCTTTCTTCCTATGTACTTTTTCCCATGCTGCATGATTTTTATGAAAGTATATTTCTTTTTATTTCTTATACTTTTGACAAGTACATGTACATATGCTATATCCCAGAAACACATGTGCACACACATTCTTATAACACTTGATATGTCATTTTTAAACTATGCCCTTTGACTTCTAGTCATAGATTGTAGGTATAAGCAGTAAACACTTCCTGTCTTACAGTTAAAATTTTTACAGATTCAATCATGACTACACTCTCTTTGCCCCTAAAGACACACATTTAGTTCAGGAACCCTGAGAATCACATTTTTGTTAATATAAGTTCTATAACCAGATATATGTGCTCAAATGTTGATGGCAGTTCTTCCTATATGAATTTCTAATAATGTTTTCTTCAGATACACGCAAAATAGTTTCCTTAAGAAAAGTCTGAGTTCTTGCATTTCTTTGAACTTTTATGTGAAGCTTTTATGCTAGATGGATAGTTTGGTTGAACATAATATTCTTGGGTTACATTTAAATTTCTTAAAAATGTAAAAAAGGTTAAGTATTTGTAGTGGAATAAATAATGCACAACACATTTACAATATATGTTCCTGTGGAAAAATCTGAGATTAATCCTATTTTTAACCATTTGTAGATGATTTAACCTTTAAATGTAGCTTTAACAAAAGATTGTATTATTTGTGTTTCTCTCGGTAATAATTCTTCTCAGTACATTATACCTGGTGATGTGGTATGCTAAAATAATATCTTCTATTCAACTCTTTTATTATTTTCTGCATTATTTATAGAATTATACAATTGAATTATACAATTGTATATGTGTCCTTCACAGCTAGTTGACCTTTCTGCTTTTGATACTTAATCTATAGATATGCCCTTTTTAGAAGTTGAATATTTTTGCTGACAACTTTTGAGTTCTTTTAATTCTGCATTTTCATTTGCCTTTCTGACTTCTACTCTTCACTTATTATCTTTTTCATCATATTTATGGACACATTGTCCAGCAATTTCTGTTTCTATGACAGTTTTGTTCTTTTTTCTTATTTCTCCTGAGTTTTTATCAATTTAGGATGAGTTTTTAATTTATAGCTTTCTGATACAGGATTATTTCATTATTTTTAAAAGATTCATGTGCAAATTTTGGCCACAGTTTTCATCTGCTCTGAATCAATATTCTTCTTGTGTTTGATTTTTGTTAATATTATAACTTACATATACATTTTTCTTCTTTTTATATTTAACTTTATTTCCATGGTATGATAGTGTAATACTTTAATGAGTTGCATGGTTTGGAATAGCTATTTGAATGCTTTCTGTATAGTTTTCCTGATCCAGAGGCTTCCAATTTCCTCTGTTTCTCCCTATCCAGGTCAGATTCTACAATTCAAATTGATTTAAATGATGTTTTAAATATCCTCGCCTTCTTTTACCTCAACCAAATGAGGCCTGGTACGGCTTTGGCTATGGGCTGTGCTTTGCTGTGTTCTTGTAATCAATAGTGCAAATGAGTAATAAAGATTTTGCATTTCAGCATGTGTTTCTCACATTCATGAGGTGTATATTGACTGTTGCTTTCAGAGATTGTAGGCTCCCTGTCAATGTCTTGCTGCCTTTTTTTTCTTTTTAGTACTTTTTTTATTCAGCTTTTGTCTCATCAAAACTGCTGTGGACAGTTCTTACATTTATCTTATAGTCAATTCATTACATGACTTTTTCTCATTTCTAGGATAAGAGGGAAAAAATCTTACTTTACTCAATATAAATTGTATATATATTTCCTTTACCTATGAAAGTTAGAGGCATGAGTTATATGACATTCTAGTACATGGAAAAGAGAGATTCAACGTACATTTTAGAATGTATATGTCAATGCAGTTTTATTTTAACAGTGAAGGGTTTTTGTTAACACTTCTACAAAATGAAAAAGAAAGAGGGATTAACTGAATCCACACTGAGTGATTTAGGAGACCCTGTCTCAACCCAACAATAGGTTTGACCCTTGCAAAGCAGCACAGCGAGCTGAAGAAAATCAATGGCAAATATTTTTTCCTCTTTTGCAAAACTGTTCATTTTGCACCGTTCTTTCCTTTTTCTACATACTATAATATTTCTTCTTGAATGTACCAAAATTCACACTGGACAGTGAAGTTATGTTTGCAAAACAGACTTTCATTTTTCTTCCATCTGATCTGCAAGTTAAACAGTACTCATGTGCACACACACACACAAGTACTATTGTAATTGTTGATGACTACTGTTGAGAAATCTGATAACAGCCTCATTTGTCTCCTTTTTAAGTGATTTGTTCTTTTTGCCTGGTGACTCACAGCCATTCTTCTTTACATTTAAATTCATAAGTTATAACCAGGATATGCTTCTGAGCTGATGTCTTTGGAACCAGTGACTCAATACAGAGATTCAAATAATTTATTTCAGAGAAGATTTCAGAAATACCCCTTGTAAATATTGGGCTGATTTCAAAACTTTTATTCTTTTCTTTACAGATGTTCAGTTATTTCTTCATCTCAGCATTCTCTGCAATTATCTCTTTCTCCCTAAGATTCTTTCTTGTGATTTTTGTGCCACTGTCTCCTCCATCTCTCATTTCTATCCTTTATGGCTTTTGCAGTATTTTGGTTTGACCTATGTACTCTTGTGAAAGTTACATTTTCTCATTTCTAGTGTGATTTTTATCTCTTAATTTTTTCTTGATTACTGTCTTTTTTTGCATCAAAACTTTCTGTGCTTCGAATGTAACTTCTTTTAATTTTACACTTATGTTTCATGATGTTCCTCACTTTTAATTCATTTTTGTATGTTCTTTCTGTTTCACTACTGTTTTCAATTTGGTGAAAATACAAATTCTTTCTTTGCTGGCATGTGTATATGCCTGCTTTGTAAGTCTAAAAATCAAGTACACTTTAATCATAATAAATGCAATTAAAAATAATCAAAAACAAAGTCTAAAAGCTTCCAGATAGAAAAACGTAAAATAACATAGAACAAAAAGTAAAAAGGATACTCTTATAAAGTTACAAGATTCAGATGAACTTCAAACTTTCTAGCTTTGTGTGGAGAAAATAGGTATCCACATGTTGATGAAACATAAATTGAGACTTATGAAAACAGAATCATAAAAAAGCACTTGTTGAGAAGAGACATCATGAAATCAAAGATACGATTGTCTTGTTAAAAAGAGAGACAACTTTAATTAATAGAAAACCAAAGAAGCAATCATTTGAACATAAAATACTTCGCTTCTAACCATAGTGTGTTATTGATTTGTTCTTGTGAATTAAAATGGTGAGAATATTCATTACTTGGAACCCATGGAGACAAACACAGAATTTACTACATAAATAACAACACTGAAGCAAGACTAGAAATCTATTTAATTTGACCTTATTCTTTAGCATATTTTGCAGTTCCAATCTATTGTGTTCAGTCTGAGTCTGTATAACCATTAAGAGCCTCTGCTCTGCTTCTAGGGAGCTGGAAGTTTTTATTTTCAGTTCCACTGAACATTTTAATGTGTAAAACATTGGTAGTAATACTACCTACCTTACTGAATTACGATTAAATGAAGTCCACCATTTAAGTACTCAGAAAAGAGCAGTGCTTACTCAATATACTCAATAATGTTAAGAACTATTATTATAAAAGTTCCTAACATTTAGGAAATCATTATTTTCTCTACACTTTGTTTTGCTATAGATCTTTTCTTGATGTATCTGGATTTTTAGCTCCCTACCTACAATGTTTGCAAGAATTTCAAGATTGGTAATTGCTTTGAGTTCAATTTTATGTCTCCTCCAAAATTCATGCTGAAATCCAACCCTAATGAAATAGTAATATGAGACCGGACATTGGGAGGTGCCTATGATGGCTCAGACCTCACAGATGAGATTAATGCCCTGTAAAAGATTTGGTGGGAATGCTCTTTACCATTTCATCCCCTTTTCCATGAGAGGACACCTTATTGATGGCATCAAGCTGCCTTGGTCCTGACTTTCCATCCTACATAACTTTCCATCCTACATAACCTGTTATTGTTAAATGATTCAACCTCAGATATTTTTAAAGCAGCACAAATGGACTAACATAATGATAGTTACATGAAATCATAAAATATAGCATCATACTGTCTACTGATGTTCAACTGCTTATTTTTATTAATGATTGAAGATGTAAAATAACACAGTGGAGTTAGGTAAAATAACACAGTGGAGTTAGGTTTTTCCAGTTTTATTTTTTTCACTCAATATTCATGTTAAATCCATCTTCAAACATTGATAGACATGTGATTGTCTTTCCTTCTGAAGGGATATAAAGTGATTCTACTGTATTTCCGTTTAAACACAATGAAACACTTATTTCTATTTGACAACTCATCTAAATAGGCAGATCAAATAAAAATAACCTGAGGCATATATCTATGTACACGTAGACATTTTCAAAAATTGGAGGCTGCATCTGTGGAAGTGGAAATGGACTTAAAAGAAACCTATATAACTTATGTGGAGTAGAGGTGGAGTAGAGGTTACTGAGTTTATTGAGGAAACATAAAACTTATGTCAGCTAAATTACAAAATACTTAAGAATATCTGTATGCTATGAAAGCAAGATTCTGGTTGCAGCCTACGTGATTGACATGTAAAATCTGCTCTTTTTCTACACACTTACAAGTAACACTTTTATTAAAGTAAAATTTAAAAACAATAGTATTTACAATAACAGACAAAAAAATGAAAAATTTTATTACTTATACTCTGCAAAGTAAAACATTGTTGGAAGAAATTGAAGAAGATACAATAGGAACACATCTCATGCTCATCAAATAATAGTATTGTTAACATGTCAATACTACTTAAAGTGATCTACAGATTCAGTGAAGTACCTGTGGAAAATTCCACAGCAGTTTGTCAAAAACAAATGAATTGATCATGAAATTCATACAGATTTATGAGAGAATATGAATATTAAAAAAACTTCAGAAAAGATGAATGAAGTTGAAAGGCTCACTCTTAATGACTTTAAGACTTACTATCAAGCTATCGTAATGGAGATTGTGTGGTACCGGCATATGGGTAGTGAAAAATAGAGTAGGATTGAGACTTGAATTCAACATTTATAGTCTATTGATTTCTTATGAGTGTTAAAAATTCAATAGGGTGCAAAGAATCATTAATAAATACAGCTGGAACACCTAAGTGTCTTCATGGAAGCCAGTGAAGTTGAATCCCTACCTCACATCATGTAATAAACTTAAGTCAATATGGAACAGTATTCTAAAGTAAATGTTCAAAACCTAGAACTTCACAGTGAGTTATTAAATCTGATATGAAAGACATGAGCAAAATTAAAAATTAGATAAATCTCACTTAATTCAAAATGAAAACTTTTTTATGAAAAAAACCATTTTTCATTACACAACCAAGAAGAATCCCTCACTTTAACGTACTCACAAAATTGTCACGCATTTATAGCTATCAGTGAATGCTTGGATTTCCCACTTCTTACAGATGTTGAAAATTGCATTAAACTTAATAAACAATATTAATTATAGCCACATTCTATTATTCCAGTGAAGACTATAACTAATGGAGTCTACCAGGTCTCAAATAATCAAAATCAAAATAAAGTTCAATATGATCTATAAGACTGATACATTTATAGAGGAATTTATACTATCTAAATTCCTCCCTTTTTCTGATCCATTCTCCTGTTATTGCAGAATTTTCTTCTATAGTATAGTAATGAAACCATCTAACATCAACTGTTTCAAAAATTGACATTATTTTAAAAAGATGTATACATGTATACAGCAAGAGATTTATAAATGTAAACCCAGTGAAATTACCTACTGAGAACTGATGCTGTGTCTGCTGTCACCACAAAATATGCTGGAGAAAACCTTGCATTCTCTAATTTTTTTTGTTTACATTTTAAAGCTCTTAGCAAGTATCATTTTATTGGAATTACCACTATATAACAAGGTAAATATGAAATGATTGTAACTAAAGGAATAAAGAGCAAATTATCCTCATGTCATCTAGTGTTACTGTAAAAGTCCAGATCAGAAGTCAGGTTCACTTCTAAATCTTGGGCAATACATGTTTTCTCCCAAGCCCCCATGTATTTTATTACCCTGGTTGCTACTAGTTACTGGAACGCTGTGTTCAAACTAATTTTGGAAATGCTACACAGTTGACCAAATTTGCAGGCCCTTTTAAGGTAGATTACAAGCCTCCAGGAGGATATGGAGGATTCAAGCAGGTATCATAAATATAAAGCCCTGCAAGCATAAAAATAAATGGGCAGGAAGGAAAGGAGTGCAGTGCTAGTGTGGCTTCATCTACTAGGGCCCTGGCCACTTCAGAATGCAATCTGATTTCAACAAGTCTTTCCAGAGAAGCTCCAAATCTGGGTTTTTAGTTTAAAGCTTCACATTTATGCATGTTGCCTCAAATTTCAGAAAAAGAAAACTGCAGTTTGAACACAATAAAATGTTAGACCACATCATGTAAACCTCATTTGGCAAACCCAGAATAAAGTGTGCAGTTGTCTTATTTGTTCACAGACCCTCCTTCTGAGGACCTACTCATTTCTAAAACTCTGCAGAGCAGTTGTAAAAATGTGACCTTTGAAAGCAAGAACCCTACCCTCCTTGACCACTATGGTGAGAGCAGCTGTGAATCAAATTGAAATTGAAATGAATATCCAGCCCTGTTAACTGTGCATACACAAAGGCTTCCCTTCTAACAATGCTAGCCACTTGTAAATCATCACTTTTAAAAAATCAAACCTGTGACTGAAGTTACCTTTACAACAGCCTTTGTTTAAGTGTTTTGGTGAACCCATTAATTTAATTAAGTAGCAAAACTATAACATTGGCATTGATTAGATCTAAAAAGATCCTTCAGTAATAATTATAAATCTAACAGTGTTCTAGGACAATTTAGAAACTCAAAATTTTGGTTGAAGTAGCAATTAATTTAAATACTATTACAGATTCAGTAGAAATTTTGTAAGGTTAAAAACCTTTTTCCCAATTCCTTCCCTTTTTCCTTGTTCTTTTCTGCCATGACTCATTCTAAAATGTACTTCAGAGAGGCTGGCACTGTATACCCCGTGGCACAGGGATAGGAATATAAACAGCATAAATGCAGTGAGCCATGTGGCAAGTCGTTGTTTTCTCCAGGCCCCTACCTGGTTCATACTCAGTACTGTAACTTCATCTGACTGCTGAAATAGCCATGTGCATGCCGGGATCATGCAGAGCCATAAGACAACGTACATAACTACCAAGATGAAAGTGAAATCACATCTACTTCCTCATAATGGAAATAAAAACCTACATTCTCACATGATTTACACTTAGGAAATATATATTTAAAAAAAGTCACAATTGGAGCTACAATATACAAGCAAGAGGTAATCATGAAACACTCCCAAATGAAGTCTCACATTGGATATTTTGATTTTTAAATCCTGCTCCTCTTCATAGTTGCAGTGGGTTCATTTCCTGTCTTACCTCTGATTACTCTCTTTGATGAATAGATGGATTATGGAGTCTGATTGAGTATTTTGGAGCCCTCAGTCTGAAGTGGGGCAGAGAAAATTAGAGTAAGAGAGATAAGGAGGAAGCCTTTAATGCAGAGGGCATGGGAGAGCTTTAGGGGCTGGAGGGTGTAGAAGCTCTCAACAAGAACAAAGAAGTGTAGTCCTGTGTAAAACAGGAGACAGAAAGATTTACTGAGGTGTTGGAGACCACTGTGAAGGGATTTGAGCAGGGTTTAAAATTAACTAATTGGCTTTCTGTTTATCTGTGAGCCTGTCCAAGGCCTAGGCCCCTTGCCTGGCAATGGGAGCTGATTTATAGTAAGTGTACCTCTATAAATCACTGGTCCTGGCCAAGGCCTGTAGTGG
>RJWM01017775.1:0-42328 GCA_004363535.1 Dasyprocta punctata | reverse complement strand
TTTGAATGCTTGTTCCTCAGAAACCCTAAGGTCATATGTTAGTAATATTTGGAGGTAGGAACTTGGGAAGGGATTGAGTGATGAGGGCTCTGTCCCACTGAATGCATTGATCCATTCATGAATTAGTGAGTTATCAAGGGAGTGGCTTTGTTATAAAAATGAGCTCTGACTAGATGCTTGTTCCATCTCACCACATGATGCCTTGACCCACCTCGGGACTCCATAGGAAGTTCCCACAAACAACAAGGTCTTTATGAGTTTCAGCTCCTTGACTTTTGATTTCACAATCTTCAGAACTGGAAAAAATAAAATTCTTTATAAACTTTCCAGTCTCAGTTGTTCTCTTATAGCAGTGGAAAACAGACTAAGACTAATAATATCTCTATTTGTGTCTCTATCACTATATCTATGCTTAAATCTATGTGCACATCACACAATAGTGCAGATTATAAAGAGTAATGTAGGTAAAGTATCTAGGAAAGTCAAACCTAGGTCATTGAAGTTTGGGTTTTTGGAAGCTGAGCCTGAGATGGAATTTGGGGTGCAATTACAGATCATTTTCTAGAGATGTCCTCCTGTGAACAGAATGAAGACAGAGCAGAGGGACAAGTTGAGCTGCAATGCAGGCCTCATAGAGCCTCTACCAACCTGAGGAGCCCTGCAGTGAGGACTGGCTCATTGGAGTTGTCCCTTTTGTGTGGCCGAGATGATCAGCTCTAGACATCCTTGCTTCTCGGTCACGGCAAGCTCCACTTGGTATCAGCTCCATGCACAAGCTGTTGCCGAGGCAGCTCCTGCAGCAGAGGACCCTGAGCTCACATTTGGAGGCCACGCTTCCTCGGCTGGGTAGCAAGCCCTTCCATAAGCAGGATAGCCTGGGTGACCTGTCTTCCTGTCTGCCACACAGGTGTCCAGCAAGGTGTCTCCTTCCTGCCAGCAGGCCACAGGAGTGTCTCTGTCTCCTTTTCCCCACCTTCTTTCCATTCGTCATCTGTCTTTTTCTCTTATACCTGCATCCTTAAGTTTGTCCTCCCCAGTGGTCCTGCAAGCTTGTGACCACTCAGCAGAGCCTGAGTGAGGGGCATACTTCAACTGTGTTCCCTCTGATCCTGTTTCAGCAGGACGCATCTTACACATTTTCTTCTCATGCAGATAATTTACAGTGCACCTAAAATTCCTCTTTTCCTCTGAGAGAAGAAAACAGCCAGGCTTTATTGTGCAGAATAAAACAGCACAGATGCTGGTGAGTACGCTGTCAGCCCAAGCCTGCCAGCTGGTACTGACAATGGGAGAGAAGGCAGTGGACACATCACTGACAGACTTCACATCGCTAACGCTATAGGTAGCCGGAAAAGCCACTTGGACTCTTTTCTTCTTCTTCTGTTGCCTTTCTGAGAAATACAGGCCGACAGATCATGGATGCGGACAGGCATCTGATAACATTTGGAAGAGGCTGGTGTCGGGCAATGTACAAATTACAGAACATGGGGACATGGCAGATTCCTAAATGCTCGTGACATTTAGAAGCTGCTTTTGAGGAAAATTTGAAGGTGAGCAGGTGGTGGGAAAGCAGGCCGGGGGAAGAGGCTCTGCAGCAGTGGTCAGGTCCGCAGGGTTTGTGACTATCTTCGTAATAGGACTGATTGTTTCAGGAGATGCCAAATCTTTGGGTGTCCTCGGCCACGTCTCTCTGAGCCCTGGGATAATTCCAGGATGGCAGAGTGTGAAGCACGTGCATCATTTGGCCATGTTAGAGAGTGCCATGAATTCTGTGAGTGGCTGTTGGTTTGCTCTGCACATCTCTTGGGTCTGGCTGGCCCAGAAGCCCATGCAAGGGGCTGGACCATGTCGTAGGCTCCCTCCATGGATGACAACCATGAAGTCCCCTCTGTGGTGGCCTCTGGAGGACAAGCTTCCTTCCAGGTGCCTGGGAACTCCCTTTCAGTCTCCAGGCCAACCCTGGAATCTTGAATGGTACTGGGCACAAAGAGCAGAGCATAGGGTTTCACTGTGCTCAGAAGCGTCTCCCTGCAGCGCTCTGCCTCATGTGCAAGGTCACTGCACTTGGGGACACTGCGTGAGAGGCCCCAAGTCTCATCAGTTGTAAAGAGCAGGGCAGATTTTGAGGTCCAGCCTTATCTGGTTTCATAGACTTCAGGTATGCTGATGCTGATTTTTCTCAAAATAGAGAAGACACAGGGACAGAGACTCTTAATCCTGCCGAGACTCAAGTCCATTTCATTCAGTATCAGCACTTCAGAGGATGCCAAGCATCCTTGCTGGAAGGAGTCAGGTTCTCCTGTTACCTCCCACCCCTCACTGGCCACGAGGCAGGTGACCTACCAGGCCCTTGGAGGGTGGTAGTCCAAACTGAGATGTGTCCTAAATGTGAACATCAAAGGCTTAGTACAAAGAAAGGAAACCATCTCATTTTTTTTTTTTTTTTTTTTTTTTGTGGCACCGGGGATTGAACTCACAACCTCGTGTCTGCCAGGCAGGTGCTTAAGCCACTGAGCCAAACTCCTGGCCCTAGTTTTTTGAGACAGGGTCACACTATGTAGTTCAGGCTGGCCTTGAGCTCACACTGTAGCCCAAACTTGCCTTGAACTTACAACGCTCCACCTACCTACTTTTTATATTGAAATTGGGCACGGTGGCACATACCTTTAATTCCAGCACTTTGGGAGGCTGAGGCAGGAGGATTGTAAGTTTGAGGCCAGCCTGAGCAACACAGCAACTTAGTGAGAACTTGTCCCAAAATAAAAAAACCAAAAAAGCAAAAAGGTCTTCAGTTGTAGCTTAGTGCAAAGGACTTGGGTTCAATCTCCAGTACAGAATAGGAAATGATTGGCTGTATGTTGAAATCATATTCTGACTATACAGGGTGAAATAATTACATTTAGAAATTATAATTTATATTTGTAGTAATAGAAAATGAATGATCAAAATTAACTTTACTGGCTTCTTATTGTTTAGAGTTGTGCCTGTTAGAAAGTTTGACCTATGGTGTACTCACTGACATTCCTAAATGCCTTCACTCTATTCCTAGCTTCCATTTCTTCATTTTCCATCACTGTTCCTAGCGGGGACTGACCAGGTCATCTTTGCTGGATCTTGAAATTTCAGAGGCCATTCGCAGCAGGAGAGTTATTTCACACTCAGGCAAGCGTGGCCATAATCAGGTGCTCACGTGCTTCATTCACTCGACACATATTTATGTAGCATCTTCTTTATGCTGGGGTATTAGGCCACGTTCTGGGCAGTGGCTTGGGGAACTTTAGCCTGGCAGAGTCAGAGGCCACTGAAATGGTGAATCTTCCATTTTGATTTGACTGGGTCACAGTCTGCCCAGGTATCTGGCCAAACGTTATCTCAAGGGTGTCTGTGAAGGAGTTTGTGTGAGATGGGAATGAGAATCAGTAGACTGTGCAGAGCAGACTGTCTCTCCTCATTTGGGTATGCAATTCAATGTGGTCCTTATCTAATCAGAGAGAGAACAACATGGCTAAGAGGACGTCAGAGGGCTGACGGCTGACCTGTCTTACTCCAGAACTGCGTCTCTAGGCTCTCCTCAGCTTACCCATCAAAGATGGTGGGATTTCTTAGCTTCCACAGTCACGTGAGCCAAGTTTTTAAAATAAATGAATCTTCCTCTCTGCCTCTCATCTGTGTATGCCAGTCTCTGTTATATGTTTACTTATGGATCTCCTGTAAGTTCTATGGAGAACACTTGATTAATAGACATTAAACAACTAATGAATAATTATATTACTGAATAATGAATAATTGCATATGCTGAATAATTACATAACTGCTACTTGGGTGTGTGGTTGTGGTAAGTGGGGAGGGGCTATAGAAGTGTCCAGAGGCTGGGCTCATAGCTCAGTGCAGCTTCACTTCCTCAGGGTTCCCCTGTGCTGTGGCTTTCACACACAGATCTGGGGGTGATCATCCTCTGTAACTAGCTCTTCTCCTAGGTCCACAGGGTGAGTGGAGATCCAGCCAGGCCTAAACCCTAAGTGTGATTCAGAATGGAGAAAGCTCTTCCCATCCACTTATCAGTTTCAACTTTAGGTTGAGGAGGCAGGGAAAGAAGAAGAAGAAGAATGAGGAGGAGGAAGAGGAGGAGGAGAAGAAATCTATTTTTTAAAAGTTATTTATTTCTTTTTATTATTTAAATGAATTTGAGAGGATGAGTTAATGAAAAAAAAAACACCTCTGCTCTTTAGTACTCTTCATATTTCATGTGGTTTTGATAGTGAAACTAAAAATCTCCTCATACTTCACATTCTTTGTTATCATGCTTCCCCTTCTAGAATACTTTTACATCGCTGGTGAAGGGCCTGGGGCTCAAGGGTTGGGCCACACTGTGGGGGAAGCCTGCAGGTTTGAATGCGGTGGGAATATGGTGAACTGAGCTTGCATGTCAGTCCTGGATGTCCACTGTCTCTGTCACCACAGGGAATGGTGGAAGAACCTGAACAGAGGAAAACTGCTCACATCGTGGTGGCCAGGAAGCAAGAGAAGGGAGCAGCCTGAAGGGGAAACACACCCTTCCATGTCTTGCCCCCAGAGACCACTTCATCCAACCAGGCTCCGCTTCCTAACAGTAAGTCAGGTACGGCACCTCCATGATTCAATCATCTTCTAAAGGCCCTTTGTATGAGTGCATGAAACCTTTGGTGGACACTTTTGTTGTACACCATAACATTCTGTCCCTGCTCTCCAAAAGACTCATGCACATCCCTTTATATCAAATAAATTTATTTCATCCCTCAGAGTTGCCAAAGTCCCAGGAGTTTCAGTATTATGGAAAAAGCCAAGTCCAAAGCCTCCTCTGAGACACAAGGAAAACTTTTAGCTATGAGCCCTTGTGAAAATAAAAGGAATATTAAACACATCCAACAAAAAATGGTATAGGGTAAGCATTCCCATTCCAAAGGGAGGAATAGAGCAGTAGAAAGCATGGGACAAAAGCAGACTGAGACCTTGCAAATTAAGTCCTGTAGCTCACTGTTCAGCACCCAAGGCAAAGACGTAAACTCTGAAGGGCTTGGGCAGCATCACCCCTATAGCATTGCTGGTTTCAGCTCTCAGGGCCTTTCTCTTGGGATAGCTTTGTTCACTGCCTGTGGCTTTCCTTAGCATATATTCCATGGTCCTGGCTTTTCTAACCTCCTGCACTTTCAGCTTCACTCTCATAGCTTCACACATTGCTCTTCAAGACCTGGTTTCCTAGGCCTTCTTCTGGAATCCGAGTAGAAGCCTCCCTGATCCCACAACTCTATCATTCTGCATGTCTGCAAAGCCAGGACCATGTGGATAACACCAGGTTCTGCCACCAGCTTAAGCTGTACCCAGGCCCCTTTGAATAATGGCTGCAGAAGCTTCTGAGTGCCTGCATGCCTGAACACTGTGAAACCAATCTTAGGCCTAATTCTCCCTGGGCATCTCCTTTCAAAACAGTTTTTCACTTTTGGACCCTTGATCTTTTGAAGGGTGGGGTCTTGTTAACTCCAGGATCAGAGGAAAGCCATCCTTTGTATTGTCCAGATGCCAAGTACTTGGCTACTTTTTAGTGCTAATCTTTTCAGCAACCAAGTTTTCATGGACCAAAATTTTATGGCCCATATTTTACAGGTGCTTCCTTTCTGGTTACCAGAAAAAAAATTTCCAATTATTTAACTTGGCTCTTTGCTCCTGCTTCTGACAGCAGATCTTGCTAAAGGCAACAAACAGTATCCATGCTATGGCCTGAACATTGAACAGCCTTGAAATTCTCTCTGCCAGATTAATTAGCCTTGTACTCTAAATCTTAGTCTTCTGCAAGGTCTCAGAAGATGAGAAAAATGTAGATAAATTTTTTGCCTGAGTGTAACGCACATGGTCTTGAGTCAAACTGCCAACTGAGGTCTTGTTCCCAACGGAAGCCTCCTGAGCCTGGTCTTTAACGTCTGCATTTTTATCAGCACTCTGGTCTTCTGAGTTCTAACTAGAATCTCCCATTAAGTTCAGTGTACAGCTTTGTACAGCTTCTTTAACTGGCAACTCCAAACCTTTTCAAAGTCCACTTGCACACGAGTTCCACAGGCTGCTAAACTACATGGTTAGGCAGTCATGGCAATGACCCTGCTTCTCTGGTACAAAAATCCATCTCAGTCACTTTTCTGGTTGCTGAGACATAATACCCAACATCCATAACTTAAAGGAGAGTGGTCCATTTTTTTTGTTTTTATTTTTTTATTTAAGAGAAAAAAGACACAGAAAAGAAAGACAAAAAGCAAAGGAGACAAACAAATGACAACAAATCCAATACAATAACATTATAGGTTTACAAAACAAGATGATAGGAATGTGACAATGGTTGCAATATTGTATATCGTTACCTTCAAACGGGTTGTTTACATTAACAGATATAGACATGTAAAACCAATCTAATCATATGAGTATTAACTGTTCTTTTTCAGTAACTAATACATTTAGTAGTATAGTCATTTTAGCTGTCATATGTTTACATATACAAATTTATGTCTTTTTCCTTTTCCCTTCCTTCTTTCCTCCTTTCCCCTGAGAGTGGTTTATTTTGGCTCATGGTTCAGAAGTCTCAGTCCATGTTTGGTAGCTTTAAATAGAACCAGCATGGTGCAAGGGGTTGGGAAGAGGAAAGCTGCTTACACACAGTGGCCAGGAAGCAGAGAGAGAAGAGGGGACCCAGGAAGGAAGATATACCCTTCCCCGTCAGTCTCCCAGCGACTCGCCTCTTTCAAGTGGGCCCCATGTCCTAACAGAAAGTTAGCTGTATTGCCCCCAAAATTCAATCACCTTTAAAAAGTCCTGCCTATGAGAGTACGAGGCCTTTGGGAGACATTTCTGATATAAACCATAACAATTCTTCTACTTTTTATGCCTAAGGCTGGCTTTCTACTAAACCTGATTATCCTCTTTCAAATTAATTTTATCACTTACTTGCTTTGTGACTTTGGGCAAATTAACCTCTATGGACCTTAATTTTCTTTTATATACAGTACCCCACTTATGTTCTTATTTTCTCAGAGTACTTTCCAAACTCACCACTGAGTGCCCCAAACTGAAGGTAGTACGGAACTCTATATATTGTGTCTTCTTTCTATACTTGTATACCTATGAGAAGGTTTGACTTATAATCTAGATACAATAAGAGGTTAACTTTAACTAAAAACAAAATAGAATGATTATAGCAACATACTTATAACTAAAAATCATGAGTGTGGTCTTTCTTGAAATATCTCATTGTATCACTGGATAGTTTTGGACTGTTGTTGGTTACACGTAACACCTTCAAAAGTAAAATTACTGGAGGGAGCTACTAAAATGTTAAATTAAAGAAGCAGGAGATCATTAGTTTGAGGCCGTTCTGTACTTTGCATATAATAAACTACAATCTAACTTTGTCAATAAACAATCTGAGGCATAAAAAACAGCTACATTTAAACCAGCTTCACCTGGGGGATGTGACAGGGGCAAAACATTAAGAATGTTACTTCTTAAAGACATAAGTCTGTATATATGTATATGTAAGATAGCTAAAATGACTATACTGCTGAATGTATTAGTTATTGAGAAAGAACCGTTAATATATGATTAGATCAATTTTACATGTCTATATGTTAATGTGAACAACCGTGTTGAAGGTAACGATACACAATATTGCAACCATTGTCAAGTTCCTATCATCTTGTTTTGTAAATCTATGTTACTGTTTCAGATTTGCTGTTGTCGTTTGTCTGTCTCTTTAGCTTTTTGTCTTTCTTTTCTGTGTCTTTTTCTCTTAAATAAAAAAAATAAAAACAAAACGAAACAAAACAAAATCTACAATAAATACCGTGTAAGGGTAAGAAACTGCTCCAAGAACAAAAGTAATTGGGTAAGGGGAAAGGAGGAAAGAAGGAAGGGAAAAGGAAAAAGACATAAATTTGTATATACGTATACGTAATTAGCTAAAATGACTATACTACTGAATGTATTAGTTATTGAAAAAGAACAGTTAACACTCATAGGATTAGATCAATTTTACATGTCTATATCTGTTAATCTAAACAACCCTTTTGAAGGTAATGATTTGTAATATTGCAACCATTGTCAAATTCCTATCATCTTGTTTTGTAAACCTATAATGTTATTGTTTTGGATTTGTTGCTGTCGTTGTTTGTCTCTTTTGCTTTTTGTCTTTCTCTTCCGTATCTTTTTCTCTTAAATAAAAAAGGAAAAAATAAATAAAAACTGAAAACAAGATCCGAAAGATGGCGTGAAGATACCACAACGCTCCCCTCAATACTGGGGAATCTTGCAAGGCGGCCTTCTTGCTTTGTCATCTTGGGAATGAGGGTTCACCCTTGGTCACATCTGGTGACACACGAAGCTTTAACCATGCCCACGGCCTTGCTAAGGATTTTCCTGCCTGGCTCCTACTGCGGTCCTGTAGGAAGTCAGCGCGGAGAAGCGCGCAGACACAAACCCCCTTCCTGTGCGCTTCGGCGACCCGTGACCCCGAGGCGGCGCCCACACTGTTCCAGACCCCGGAGGTCCCGCTACAAGTGCTTTGTCTTTAAGCTTCCTGCACATTTTATTTAATTTGCCTGTGAAAATCTTTCTCGTTCTACGCGCTTCCCTATTGTTTTTAAGACGGAACATTTCAAAACCACTAACCCGGACCGAAACAACCGAGGCGCACCGGCGGCCCGCGGACGGCAGGTGGCAGCATTGCGCAGCCGATGGCGCCGGCTCCGCGCGGGGGGCCACGGCGAGGTCTCGGGGGTTCCCGCTGCGGCGGGAGTAGCTGTTGCTTTGAATACTCGGCCCGTTCCCCCGGTTAATTTTCCCCCCTCCCAGAGGAGAAGCGCGGGGAAAGGGAGAGCCCTGCCCTGGACCGCGGCAGACCCCGGGTTCGCCCGTCGCGCTCGCCGCGTTCTCCCCACAGGGGCTCCGCGTGGCCCGCCAGGCCGCCTGTCGCCAGTAGAGGGCGCCGTCGGCAAGCGCTGCGCGTGCCTGGCCCGGAAGGCGGGGGTGCCGGGGGTGGGGGGGTGGTGGGGGTGGGCGTGTCCGTGTCCGTGTCCTGCGCGCGACCTTGTGACCCCAAGCTGCCCGGGACGCGGGCCGGGCTTCTGCAAGACGCTGCGGGACCCCATTCCCTCGGACGCCTCCATCCATTCTCCCTGTCCTCCCGCCCCAGTCTCTGAACTGACGGCCTCGTGAGCCCCGGCCCTGCGTCCTCACGTGAGCCTCGCGTGGGGGAAAAACCCTTCGCGATCCCCGATTCCCCGCGGCCGCCCGCGACTTCCTCCGCCCACTCCGCACGTCTGCTCGCCTCGTGGATTCTTCTAGAACAGGCGCTGCCCCCTTCCTGAGTCCTGCCCCACGCGGCGCGGTGCCCACGCGGAGACGCCGCCCCTGACCGGCCGGGGTTCCCTCCCTTCGCGGGGCCTGGCGCTGCCCGCTCGCGGGGCCCTCCCTGGGTCCTCTCCTCGCTGTCCTGGGTCTCCTTGGGGACCCCTTCTGTGTCCCTGGGGACCCCCCCTTACGTGCTGACCCCTGCTGGTGACGAGCCCTGGTGAAGCTGCCTTTTTACCTCCAGTCTGGGTTTCTCTTTTGACCTGCAGGCCCTCTGCGTCATTTTGTTGCTTAGTGGGAACCCACGCTTAGAGAGTCGCAGAGGTGACCCCGGGCTTCACACCAAGGGCGGTGTCGGGGCTCGGCTTCCAGCCAGCGGGGCTTTGACAGGCAGTTTGCTTTCCCACAGGCCGGGCTTCTCCCTCCAGCCTGCTCCAGGCTACACAGGCGCGCACACGCGAGAGCAGGTCCTCCCGAGTCCCGGCCTGGAGCTGCGGCCCGGGCTCTGAGTGCCCTCGCGTTCCCGCCCTTCCTGAGGGACGGTCGCCCGAGCCCCGGCCAGGGGACCTGACTGAGCAAAGATGAGAACAAAACAAACAAAACAAACGAAACAACAACAAAAATAAGCCGTGTGCCCATCAGAGTCTTCTGAGATTTTGACCAGAACAGTGAAAATGACTTTTCCAGTAAAAATCCCGAGAGCTGAGCTGAGACGGCCCCTAGGTTGTGAAAGAACGGGGATCGAGGTTGCTGGCCGAGGCCAGGGAGAGGAGGGTGCACAGGGACAGAGCCAGAGGGGTCGGGTTGAGGTGGGGGGCACGGGTAGGCAGAAGGCCCCTACTTCCAGTTTCTTAGGATTCCCAGCAGTCCTCTCCCTTCTGGTTTCTGAAGGCTTTTCTTTTCTTTTCTTTCTTTCTTTTTTCTTTCTTTCTTTTTTTTTTTTTTGAGATAGGGTCTGGCTGTGTAGTCCAGGCTGGCCTTGAACTCACTTTGTAGTCCAGGCTGCCCTCAAACTTGCAGTGATCCTCCTGCCTCAGCCTCCCTAGTGCTGGGATTACAGGCATGGGTCTCCACGCTCAGTTTTTCTACCTTCTCCCAAAAAGCCTTTTCCCTGTGATCTAGTCCGGAATTGCAACCAATCTATGAGGAAACAGACATTAAAAGAAAAGAAAGGGAAGACCTGCGGTGGGCAGGGTCAGCAGGGTGTAGCCACTGTCCCTAATTGCCTGGGGCAGGGCGGGGAGGTGAGTGAGTGTCTGCTGGTGTAGAGTCCCGGGCCCCCAGTTGAGATTTCCTAGTCCCGACCCAGAATCCGCTTTCTCCATGGCGGCCAATCTTAGCCTGTAGGTGAGAGTCAAATGCTTTTCAGAGTTGTCACTAGACGTGTGGGCAAGGATGTGCCCCAAGACATAGCAACACCCGGAGGATGTTCAAGGGGAAGCGGAAGTGACTAAGATAGGGTTCCTGCACTCAGGGAACACAGGCACCTAACTGTGTCACAGGCATTGGAGTAGAACTGTGTCACTGTGCAGAGCACTCCAGGAACACAAGGGAATGTGAGCCAAAGAACCTCTCCTCCTTAATAAAAGGAAGGGCGCGAGAGAAGGAAAAATTAACTCTGTCTTTGGTGCCCATGGGAAGGAGATGGAGACCTTCAAAGAGGAGGCGACTTTTGAGCTGGACCTCAAAGGATGTGCGGGAGCTCGTCCCACAGGAAAGGGGTTGGCATTCTAAGGGACACAGCAGAGGCGGAAAGGTGTGTGAGAGTGTGACGCACTGCTCGGGGAGACTCTAGGGATTCAGGCCTACCTAGATGTGTGTGGGTGGTTGTGGGGGCCGATAGCAGCAGAAGATGGAAAAGCAAGCACGAGCTAGAGCAGGAAGGACCTTCAAGTTCGGGGTTAGGAGCCTGGACTTCATCCTCAAGTCTTGTAACCAGCTGGCTTTGGGAGGTGATAGGTGGAAACTCAATAAAGGCTGCCTGGAGGAAGGAGAGAGGTCAGGAGGTCGGTCCCAGTGCAGCTGGAACTCAGTGATAGCCCACAAATGCTGTAGCAATACGCTGCGGCTAAGAGAAGAACCAGGCAGGTCAGGTATCGTGCCTAAATGCAGCACCGTCCTCAGGATGTACATGTCAAGATGGAGTGTCTCTGTTCTGCTGCTGCTCTTTAGGGTGCTGTATCCATCCATCTATCCATCCATCCATTCATCCTTCCATCCTTCCATCCTTCCACCCACCAACCCATCCATTCATCTATCTACCCACGCACTCTTCCACTGATCCATTCATCTGTCCATCCACCCACTCATCCACCCATCCATCCAGCCACCCATCCATTCATCCATCCATCTATCCTCCTTCCTTCCTTCCTCCCATTCATCCATCCTTCCATCCATCCTTTCATTCATCCACCCATCCAGCAACCCACCCGTCTACCCACCCATCCATCCACCCACCCACCCAGTCTTCACTGAATATTTCACTATGGGCCAAGCACAGCACTGGTGTCAGGAGTAACATGGCATGAAAACAAGCATGAGCTATCACTCAGTGCATAAGTTTCCCACTTGGAAGTGAAACAACGCGGTTATCAAGATCTCCCAAACCCTATAGCTGTAAACTAAAAGTGAGGGGGGTTAAACAAATAAAAAGTTCTACACCTAGTATAAAAATGTAATTGACTTTCAAAGTGTTACATATTAGAATGTTTATCATTACATATTTCTAACACTGAAAAACAAATGGGAAAATGATTAAATTAATTATAGGATAGTCCTAACTATAGGAAAATGATTATCGCCCCTATGTATATAAAATTGAGAACATTAACCCTAAAATCACACTATTTGGGTCTGAATGCTAGCTTCTCCCTTTGCTAGCCATGTGCCATTGGGCAAGTCACACGACCTTGTTGTGCCTCAGTTTCCTTATCTAGATTTTAGGTTGATACTATGACCTCACATAATAAGCACTGCCTGAGCACTGCATGCTAGCTGGTTTTTTTATACCTATTACAATTATGTTTTCATATGCATTTAATGTCATTGCAAAATTCTTGGTGTATGATGTCACACGGGGAGAAACATACAGCATTACACAGTTTAATCTTAGCTTGTTGCAAATTTTGTTAGTGTTTTTGTGAAGCTTGTGTCTTCCACATTCTCTTCTTGCAGTATGAGATATGATCACACGTTTCCAATGAACTGGGCCACTGCTTTCTCCTTCCTGGCCCCCGAGAGCCACAGGCTGACCAGTGGGGACAGCGCAGACAGGAATGACCCAGGCTGGGTGGCCACCCCTTTCCGGTTGCCATGGTAGTAGTGCGCAGGGATTCTTCAGCACTAAAAGGCCCTTCCTGCTTTACTGGTGCTGCCCTTCTGTGGCAGAGTTAAGGTTCCTCTGTCCTAGTTTATTCAGACTGAGGGCTCAGGGACCCTCCTGAGTGTCCAGGGAGAGGGCACTGAAAGTCTGATGGGCCTGCCACAGGGTACACTTGCTGCTCCACCACACTGGTATCTGTTGAGCTTAGTTGGCCACCCTGCCTTGTGCTGTCCCAGCCGGTCAGAGGACAGTTCTCAGGACAGTACCAGGAAGAGAACTCTTCTGATTGCTTTATGCCAACAGTGTCCAGGGCTTCATAGTCTGTGGTTAGGTGCAGTACTCTTTAATCCTGCTCACAGTGGGTTGAGGCTGTGAGGCAGAGGGTTCCAGTCACAGCCCTGTGCGATGCTTAAAACTCCAACCCAGCAGCAACAATTCAACAGTCCAGGCTCCTATATAAGACTGGCTGAGTTGCCAGAAATGTCTGGAAACCAGGAGCCTAAGGAGATGAACCTGGGGGTCTTGATTTTCTTGTCCCTGGGAGGCTTTTGTGCCTCTCTTCAATTGGCTTCAGCATTCTGCAGAGATGTCCGGCTTTTTTTAAAATTTGATTTATTTTAAAGAGTATATAACAGAATAAAACCAATCAAAATAAACCAGTGTAAGAGATACAGGACTTCAAAACATTGTGAAATCAACAGTAGTTACCATAATGCCTTTTGATGTCTTCAAAATAGCTGCAGATAACTTTGGACGTAGTAAAAATCAAATAGAGCAGAATAGAAACAATAAAAACAAAACAATGAATGCAAGAAAGAATTTCAAAACAAGCCAATAGTAAATCCAAAATTGCTACCATAATATATCTTGCTATCCTTGCAATAGCTTCTCTTGTCATGGGATTTAACATAATCAAACAAAATAAAAGAGAATAAAACCCAATCCAACAAAACCATGGAAACACTATAGGACCTCAAAATAAGACCATAGGGAATCACCAATGATTGCAACCCTTAGAAGGAGACCCCCCCCCCCAGATGACACATTGCTTAGTGATATCCTCTGAACCTATGATCAGACCACTGGCCCTAGACCTGCAATGTTAGTGAAACACCAAAGCACCACAGGCATCCAGTTGCATCTCACCTTGATACCTATCATCACAGCCTGTTTTTCTCTGGATAAGCTGGTCACTTGGGGGCAGGGGGATGGTACTTCTTGTTTGCCAGCCCACACACCTAAAGGGGCTGGGATCTGCCATTTCCCAGTCCACCAGCAGCCTGCACATGGCACTGGTTCCCAGACTGGGCTGCTGCTGCAGCCATTGTTCTCTCTAACCCCGATCTGCAAATGGTACTGACTCCGAGATGTCCAGCTTTGGGACCCATGGCAGGAGACAGGCAGCGTTTGTCAAGAAGAACTTGCTCATGACTCACGTTCTTGCCTCTGGATGATGGATGTCTCTGACTTAAATCTTCACAACTAGAAGAGACTGCCCATAGGATTGTTCCCAGAACAAAAAAGAAAATTGTGTCCCAAGATGACTTGTTAGACATGAAAGTGGCTGGCAACTTTTAACTTGCAGATTTTTCTTGCTAACAAAAAATGACAAAATTCTGTCTCATCAGGGAGATAGCTACATATTCATGAAAAAGAGACTGACGAGCAAGAATTATGGCATGATCTTAGCTTTACTTACCTTTGGGTAGTGGGCGTCCAATAGAGTATTTTCTTTTTTATGTATTTTGTTATGTTTTCCAGTCTTTGACAATGAATATGTATTATGTTCACAATTAGAACCATAGATTCTGCTAACAAACTTATTTAAAAAAAAACTAAAAACAAAAGCCAGTCTTTTGAGTGAATCCCAGATGGGAAAGTCTGTATGATTTTTTGCCGCTGTCTTAGATCCACGCAGCTGTCCCAAATGACAGCCCCATTCTCTGTAGGAGACCTGTTCAGAATTCTGTTACACAGGAGTTCTGAGTGGCCACATGAAGAGGGCTTGGAATTAATGTCTGTGTTGGGGTCAGAGTTTCAACGAGGCCTCTGCAAGTCCACTGGTCACAGCTCACCCCTCCTAAAGCCTGCATACGGAGGTCCATGGGAGCCCCAGCACCCCTCAGGTGTGATGACTCTCTGGAAGGACACATGGAAGGCAGAAAGGCTGTTCCACTGACAGGTACAGTTTATGTATCAGAAGGATACAGACTGAAATCCACAGAGGACAAGGTGTCTGGAGTGGAGCCCAGAAAGACCAGCAGCGACCTTGCAGCTGTCCTCACACTTGCTCAGGGACACAAAGTGGATTCATCCATTGATGAGCTCAAGTGCCATTAGGAGGTAAGGCCTGCCTGGAAGGACAGGTCACCGGAGGCATGACTTGCAAGGGTCTTTTCTGCGGCTCCATCCTTTCCTCCTCTGCTTCCTGGTGGCTGTGAGGTGAGCAGCTGGCCTCCACTATGCCCTTCCACCCTTAGATTTCTGCCTTGGAGCCAGCCGACTGTGGACTGAATCTATGAGCCAAAACAAACCTTTCCTTCTTTAAGTTGTGGGTCTCAGGTATTTCATCCCAGTGAGGGGAAAGTAGCTACTATAACAAACAAGTTGTTTGGCCTTGAAGTTTCAATTTTTTCATCTATATAATGGGAATATAAAAACAGGTCATTGTAGGGCCGGGAGTTTGGCGTAGTGGCTTAAGCGCCTGCCCTGGCAGGTGCGAGGGTGTGAGTTCGATCCCTGGTGCTGCAAACAAAACAAAACAAAACAAAAACAGGCTATTGTGTGGGTTAGAAATTATTTATATTATAGAGAGTCTGGCATATTGCAGGTTGCAATGACTAGGAGTTACTGCTGATGTTATTTGGCTGCCTCACCAGAGTTGCTGTTTCTAGATTCAAAATGGTAGTTGATCTTTGCTCAACTCCATTTGGGAATAAAGGTTCAATTTGGGGTGTTCCACTTTGGAGTGTATATTTGCATATATTGAAGCATGATTGCTATTGAGGGTCTTTTTAAAGATGATGGTCAAGCAGGCAGGATACGGAGACCATGTCATATGAAGGAAATGGGAGCTGGGGCTGCCTAATCATTGTCTGGATTACCAGGTACAAAGAGATAGGCATGTAGCTCCGAAGGACAGGATGAGACCGGACACGGACTTGGCAACAGGCCGAACCTTGCAGAAGCAGGGGTAGTTGTGTAATGAGGAGAGCTGTTTAGCAGCAGGCTGCCCCTGGTCTGTTCTGTTCCTGGAATTACACATTGGAAGATGTGTGACTCGTGGCTGAAGATGCCAGCTTTGCAGAGGGACTCACCTGAGAATGAACTCCAAGGGTCTTTTTCTATAGTAGCTGTCTTACTTGTTTTCCCCTAGGATCCTTTAGGAAGTGCCACTCATAAAGACCTCTTGACATTAAACACCTTTGAAAGAACCACAGACACCCACAGAATGCAAAAAGCTAAGGTCTCTTATCCTGCTCCTAGTTATCTCCCCAGGATGAAATCTCCACTCGGCTTGGGAGAGAGCATCCCAGTAAGTGTTTCTCTTTAGGATGATTAAAGTCTTCAGTTCCATCTGGACTCATTCGTTTTAACTATTCCATTTCCCAAGAATATCATCTCATTACTTTTTCAATGACCTAATATTTTCAGCACAAGTGAATGAGTCCAGAAAGTCATTCCAGCCATTGATTATTTTTGGTAACCTTCTGATCTGTTCTGAATCTCTTTTCTTTTAATTTCCATTTATGTCCTCCTGTCTCATCATCTGTTCTGAGCTGAAAATAGTAACTTGACTTGACCTTATTATCTACCATTTAAGATTTTATAGTCTTTGGTTAAATCTCATCTTAATAAGTGTTCCTAGGCTGTAGATTATAGCTTTTCTTTTTTTGAAAGGTTGCACTTTGCAGCTACTCTCTGTTATCACAGGAGCAACTTCACTACCAAAATCTCACTTCATTTTTTTGATAAGAGCTGTCCTCAAAGTTGGCTTTCTAAGATATACCTGCTTGTTTAGAAGTGAAGAACATGTCCTCTTTAGCCTTGAACTGTCTCCCAATTTCGTTTGTGAAAATACCCCAGATTCTACTTACACAAGATCTAAAGCGTACCAGTCAGGGCACCAAACTCAGTGTTCATTAGATCTTTATGTGGCTGAATTTATTGGCTTCTTTTTCAAATTTTGAGATTAAATTTTGAAGTGAGAGAAGAGAGAGAAAACAGGAAAACTGAGCATTTATTTATTCTCTCAATATTCTTTTATTTTTACTTTTTATTTTATGGTGCTGGGGATCAAACCCCGAGTCCTGCACATGCTAGGCAAGCACTCTGCCACCGAGCTATATCCCCACCCTGCGCCATTATTCTTTCAACAAACATTTACCAAATGCTGGCATGTGAGTGGCAGCAGGATGTGGAGAAAACCATGAAAAAGACAAGGTAGTTGGCCTCAAGGAGCTACTTGAGGGTGTGGCCTGTAGGTTAAGATATAAGAAATGTGGGAAAGGAAATTTCAGAGCCCTAAAGACAAACTTCAGTCTTTTTTATTTTTTAAATTTTATTTTAAAGATAGTGAAACCCAACAAAACATAACAGAACAAAGTCAATCAAAACAAAGCAGTAGAACTGGTACAGAACTTCAAAGCAAGATACTAGGAAAACAAAAGCTACTGTAGTATATCTTGTTATCTTCACAATAGTTGACCATTCCACCAGGCATAGTAAAATCAAACCAAAAACAAAACAGAATAAAACCAATGAAAACAGAATATGAAATAAAGCAAAAAAAAAAAAAATCAGAATAAAGCAAAACAACCAGAACAATATTGGGCCTCAAAGATAAGACAGAAGGGAATCCCCCATATTTGCTACATTGTATGCTGTCATCTTCCCAGGAGATGCTCAGCCCTCTGGCCCCAGGCCTGCCAAATCAACAAAACAATACAAGCATTTAGTTGCTTTATGTACCTTAGTTGCTATCAACTTAGCGGGTCCTCTGAACAAGCAGGTTGCCTGCCAGAGGTGGGGTGGTGGTGGTCTTGATTCTCAGCCCTTGCGCCGGTAGGTGTACCAAAGGCACAGATCTTTCTCTTCCTGGAGTCCGCACCACTCACCAGGAAGGCAAACTAGTTGTCTTCTGGTTGGATCCTCCCTAAACTTCAGTCTTTGAAAAGCACAGCATCTGGGTGGCCTAAATGGTTTTCATACTCAGAAGTATGGAGAAAAGCGAAAGTGATAGAAAAGAATAATTTCTTCCCAGCTCCCTGGGATGCTTTGCTTGTTGAGGAATCAGAGTGCCTTAGGAATTTTAGTGGTCTTTCCCATGTGTCCTGAGTGGCTGGGTGTTGCTCAAAGCCCATCTGGTCCTTTGAGGGTGGAGCAGACTTTTCATGCGTGTCTTCAGGTCTGTCTTTGTTGGCAAATCCAATGTAAGAGGAGGCAGCAAATTGATGGGAAAGAAGTCTTGTTTGGCTTCCTTCCTGCCTAAAGCCTTCCTCTGTGTTCCATGTCCTGGGAACCAGTTCACCTCCTGCCCCCACCTTCTCTGACCACCCAGCAGGGCAGGTCACCGTGATCAAAGGTCCCTGTCATCCCCCTCTGATAGTTGGAGAGGATCCAGCAGTCCCTGATTCCAGGCACTGGGGACATCCTAAAAGGGAATGTGAAGACTTTGCCCTCTGCCAGGGCTCTGGTCTGGTCTGGTCTGGTCTTGAACTGGAGTTGGTTGGTAGCACCTGAGGTCTATGGATAATGTGATCACTTTTAAAATTTGTTATTTCCTTTCAGGAATAGTGAAACACTCTTATCACCTGTAAGTGTGGAAGTTATATTTTGCCATGAGAATTTGCTACTGAGAGGCATTTTTGAGAACAAGAACTTACCGTGTTGTTCAAATTGGGGTTTTACAGACAATATCTGGGGTCAAGGAATTGTCGTTTCTCCAAAAGGGAATCTTATTTTACTCATGTGCAAGAGACACTGGTTTAGTTACTTTCCTCTGTTCACTCATTCAGTCAGTCACATATCATGTGCCTATCTGCCGTGTGTCCTGCAATGCATCAGGTCCATAAGTGAGCATCATGGCGTTTTTGGCTACAGAGTCCCCATATTCCTCATGGGCTTTTCAGATAATGCCTTTCCAGAAGCTTAGATCGTTGCTTCCTCTGTGCATTACTTTCTCCATCACTCAAACAAGGGCAAGAATATCTTATCTATTTCTGTTCTTCAGAAGTGCAGAAAATCATACTTTAGGATTAAACCAAATACAAGAATTACTTGTATCCAAATTTGGTGTTTGCAAGCCAGCTGCAAGCGCTAAACTCACTTCGCTTCCTGCCCCCTGCCAGCCTCGGTGGGCCACTCCAGCACCAAGGGGTTCCACCCTGCAGAGCAGAGGAGTTTTCATGGGAGCTATTTTCGGATTCGTTTATGCTGCCACCGACCTCTGATTTTACAGCCCAGGCTCCTGAGGGGTGGAGAGCTCCTCTCTGGGAATCTGCTCTGAGTAGCAGGAACCCAAAGGCAGAGTGCCGGTGGCTCTGGTGTTTCGTGAACAGTCTGTTGCAAAGCTAAGGGGCTTATTACTCATCCTAACGCTGAGCACTAAACCAACACCAGGCTGGACAGAGACATAACCTGGGACCTTTGAGTGCGGCGCTAATATGAATGGCCATTAAAGCAGCCTATTGGCAAAGCCAGCACCCACTGGAACAGGGCTTGTTAAATGTGTCGCACCATCCGGCGAAGTGTGTTCCCATCAGCAAAAAAGCTGCTCTGTAGATCTTAAAGGCATCTGAGTGAATCTCTAATAGGGCCACTGCTACCCTGGAGTGCCAGATGGCACTTTGCTGTAAGGGGACAAATCCCCTTTAGCTTTGTCTTCTTTTTGTCTTTTTCGAGACAGGGTTTTGCTATGCAGTTCAGCTGGCCTTGAGCTCACTTTGTAGCCCAGGCTGGCCTGAAACGCACATCAATCCTCTTGCCTCAGCCTCCTCAGTGCTGGGATTACAAGCATGGGCCACCATGCCTGGCAACGAATACCTTTTAAAATAAACTCTGACGGATTGTAGATCCTGAGTCAGCCGGTTCAGCAAGGAAGGGTTTTCTGGTCCCGAGCATCACGTTCAGCAGGGCACAGTTTTGCTCTTAAAGATTTAGGGCCTCAAGCCAGAGCTGCACTGGTGCCTCTATGTCCGCGTGGGGATATCATGAGAGATGCAGCCTGATCCTGTTGCGGGCTACTATACCTACCAGCTCTGTGGGGTGTGAACTACTAGGGCCTTTGTTGAGGGCAGGACACCTTCACCCATTTGATAGATACATACTGTGTGTATGTTTCATCCCAGATACCCCACTAGGTTCCAGAGATAAGGACATGGGTGAGATACAGCCCCTACTGTGTGGCTGCCTGTACTGCAGATGGAGACACACACAAACAAAGGTGCAATTATAAATGAAGTAGTAAGAGGGGCAACTGGGGAGATGCAGCCTCCTCCAGCCATTTTGGAGAGTTAGGAGAACCGTGCAGAAGGTGGGGTGGGGGATGGGTGTGATTCTGGCTGTGTTATGGCTGATACATTGTGTCAACCTGAGCAGTTTAGGAGTTTAACTGAAAGACTCAGCAGGGAGCCAGGGTTCTTACTTTGTAAATACCCTCATGCAGAGGAAGGCAAGAAGATTTTGAGTGCTATCCCTGCCCTGGAGGGGTGGGGTGGCTTGTGTACTATATGAAGGAGTGAAAGAGGCTTGCTCTGACGCTGCCCCTCCTTGCTCTGGCTGCTTTTGCAGGCCGCTGCCTTGAAGTGTTGCCCCCGTGCTAAGCCACCCTGCCTTGGAGCCGGCTGATTATGGACTGAAACCTTCACAAAGAGTGAGCTAAGTAAACCTTTCCTCCTTCATTTTGGATGTCAGGTATTTTGTCCCAGCAACAGGAGAAAAGTAACCAAGACAGGCTGAGACCCAGTGGGGTAGCAAACAGGTGGGTAAGCGGGATGGAAAGCATGCAAGTCCCAGGGCGTGTGGGGGGTGGCGTGTCACATGGAATGACACGGATGCTAGGAGGCTGCTGGCCATACCAGGCATGGTCTGCTGTGCCAGGAACGGGGGAGGCCTCCTCCCATTTCCCATGTACCCCTCCCGCAAGGAAGGTATAGCAGGGATCACTCTTAACCCCTGAAAAACCAAACAAAGCCCCAGCAAACCTCAGTCAACGTTCAATGTTTAGTTGGCCTGGACAAAGGCTGTTCGAAGGCAAGAAGGCGGTCTCCCCGCTTGCTCAAAGGCAAGGATGCTGGTTATCATGGGTACTTTCCTGGTGTTTGCCGAGCTTTGGAATGCTCAACTGAAGTTTCAGTTTTCAAGAAAGTGAGCAATCAGGGACTCTCGGTGCGAAAGCAGAGGAAACGATGCCAGAGGGGTGCTGGGAGCAACTCCCGCAGCTCACCTCATGCAAAGGCAAGACATCTAAGTGTGCAGCTGCGTAGCCCACGCCTTGCGCAGAAACAGGAACTGCAGTCCTGTAACACGGTGACAGCAGTGTAACGAGATGGGCTACAAATCAAGCTGGTGGATGCGATTCGCTGCAACACAGTACCGAGTCTGCTTCTATGCTCCAAGGATGTTGCAGTAATTAAGATACTGGTTCACATGCTGTAATGATGAACAAAATAATAGTGGAGTTAGTGAAAAAAAAAAAAGAGGATTAAGTTTCTGTCTCTTCAAAGGCTGAGGTGGTGGGTAGCCTAGAGTGGTAGACACCTGCTTCTTGAGGTTGTGTGGGACCTGGATATCCTATGTTTTGTTTACCCACTGTTGTCTAGGGTCAAAAAGAGCCATCACCACTATGTCCAAGATGGTGAGCCTCCTACCCCCTGTACTGGGAAATTGAACCCTGCGGTGCTCTACTATTGAGCTACATCTTCAGCTCTTCTTGATTGTCTGATGGATAGACAGGGTCTCCTTAAATTGCTGGGAGTTGAACTTGCAATCTTCCTGCCTCAGGGTCCCATATTGCTGGGATTATTGGGATTCACCACTGAATTTGGCTACATTCTACTTCTCCAGAAGCACTCTCTGAGCCATTTAAAAAAAGCAAACAAACTAATTTTCTTCTTTTTTCAAGTTACCAAAAGGAACTATGTTCATAAAATTCAAGTAATATAGATGGGTCTGGGGTAAACTCTGCCAGTTTCCTCAGCTCCCTTGACTCTCTTTCCAGTTGTTTTCCCAGAGGTAATCACTGTTAGCAGCCTGGTAACTTCAGATTTTTCTTGTGTGTCTACGCATTTATTTATGCTTGGATTTTTAAAAAAGAAAAAGTGGCAATGTGTAGATTGTTCTGTAATTTGTTAATTTAATTTAACTGTGCCATGCATTTATTTTTCTACATTGGTATATTAAAAGTGACCTCAATTTTGCTGGTGGACATGTGCTGGACTGGCTGTGTATCTGACTTTGGGTCTTGCTCACATTTTGGGTGTGTTAAGACATCTTGTTATCAGTGTGGACTTTCAGCCACATCACCCCAGTTCTGAATTCTGGATCCATCATGTAGTGGCTCAGTGACCCTGGAAAACTGACTTAACTGTTCTGTGCCTGTATTGGGCAATACTATGTCCCCCCAAGTCCTCATATACTTTTGATGGGGCTGAGTTTGGCGCTTGTTATTGGCTTGTTGTCTAGAGCTGGGATTGGCAATATGAGTGCTGTACTCACCCAGGGGTGTAGCCGACATACAGTATAAGTGAGGCGGGTCTTCCTCTTGCTCGCTTCTGCCCCCTCTCTCGCGCTTTGCTGCTTGCAGCTGAATGAACGGCAGCCCAGCCACGCCATGCTGACTTGGAGCCAACTAAGTGTGGACTGAAACTCCCAAGAAACTGTAAGAATAAACCTTTCCTTCCCTAATTTTGGGCGTCAGGTATTTTGTCTCGGCAATAAGCAAAAAGTAACTAAAACAGTGCCTCAGTTTTCTTCATCTGTAAAGTGGGGTTGATAATGGTAACCTCATGGGATGCAGGAGAACTAAATGAATTAGAATGGAGCATGACATACGTGCTACCTGAGGGTTAGCTATTGTTTTTATGCATGGACACTATTTCACAGTAGATCCAATCTTCTATTACTTGTCCGTTAAGTTGTGATTTTATTTTTGCTAGAATCGGTTGTGATCAGTGTACATGTGTATGTGTGGAAGTGTTTCTGTAGACTATTTCTTGCTGCAGCTTTGCTGGAACTGACAGTCTAGGATTTTCAGTGGTGATGATAGCAAACGGGCTCCGGCTGATTGTGCTTTTCCTCATTGGCTCAGCCTGGTGGCAGCCTTTGGCATCTCACCATCATCCTGTCCTCCACACGGCCAGCAGCTGGTGGGGCTGTGTGGCGGAGAGCGTTCCTCTTTTGTCTTCCCAGCGCCTGGCTCTCTGTGATTGTGGCCTCCTGCGTCCCGAGTGGGAGTCTGAGTTGCTGCTTTCTGTAAAGCACAGTGAGCAGGGCACAGAGGGCTGGGCTGATACCTTGTGCAGAACCCTCAGGCGCTGTGAGGCTGAGGCCAAGGTGGCAGGGTAGTCAACGGAACGGACACGGGTCCTGCCCTCACACCTGCCAGGCACAGGCCTCTCTGTGCCCAGGGGCTCTAGAACTTGGCCGTTGGCCTCCACTGAGTGACGCAGGGCAGGTGTGCAGGGGTGGTTTGCTACACGCGGGGATTCTGAAAGGCAGGACTTGAGACAAAGCTTATTGTATATCACTGCTGTGATGTCCCTTTCCATCCCAGTGACACAGGAGGAGCTGAGTAATAAATGTAATCATCTGACATGGGGAATAAAAAGCTGGCCATTTATTTGCCCATTCATTGGCATTATCGAGCAGATGCTGGGTCTGCTACCTTGCTTGGTGCCAGGGGTCTGGAAAGGACTCACTCAGGCATAGTGCCTACCTTTGAAAACCCCACAGAAGACTTAAGAGCCCTCAAAAGGACTTAATTTTTCAGCAACAAGAGGAACAATGGTTTTGACAATGAAAGTGGAACTGACAGTCTAGGATTTTCAGTGGTGATGATAGCAGACGGGCTCCAGCTGCTATCACATGGGTCTGAGACTGCAGAGTGGGTGTGAACAGGAATGTTGGGGTCTCTGAAAAGAAATGATTTCACAAGGAGACTTCTAGACAAATATTACAAATTGAGTCACTTTTTTTTTGGTTTTGGGTTTTTTGAGAAAGTGTCTTCCTTGGTAGTGCAGGCTGGCCTGAACTCACTGTGTAGCCCAGGCTGGCCTCAAACTTGTGGGGATCCTCCTGCCTCAGCCTCCCCATGTTCTGGGATTACAGGCATGAACCACTATGCCCTACTAAAAGTCATATTTTATGATTAGAAAATGCTTAATCAGTATTGATGACTTAGCGAAATGTAAAGAAAACTAAAGATCACCTATAGCTCTTTTATTCAGAGACAGTCATTGTGAAAACTTTTTGCTTGTTCAATTTGTATGTAGGCACATTTTAAAAGCAAACTGGACATCACACTTTATATACTGTTTTGGGACTTAGTTTTTCACTTACATTGTATTAGAACATTCTACATATCTTTGAATGTTCTCTGATACCTTGATATAGAATGGTGTATGGGGTTTTATTATAAATTTATTTTATTTAGTCAATTAAGGAGTTTCTAGACTTATAGGTTATTTACAAGTCTTTATTTTTATACATCATCCTATAATAAATATTCATTTTATTAATATTCCTGTGCATTTGTCACTTTCTTCTTAAAACTGAGTACCAGAAATGGAGTTACGGGGTCAAATACTGTGAAATTTAAAAAAACCAACTTATTGTTACATCCTTCAGCAGGTTTATGCTGTGTGACCTTTTTTGCAGAAAAAATGCCAATGTCTTCACATCTTCATCAGCACTGCCTCTTATTATTTTCAAGATTATTTTACTAGGCTTTTTTTTTTTAACTGGTGGAAAGAATATGCGATCATGAGTCTCACACTGGACATCAGATTCAGGATTTGAGGTCAGAAATTCCAGACCCCACTCTAAAAAAAAAGATCACATGTATTGCAACTTCAGTGTAAATGCAATAGATATCTAGGGTGTAACGGCCAAAAGTACTAAGTGGAGAACAGACGGATTGGCTGAGAGGAAATTCAGATAAGAACAAACTATGTTTTTCTTTGAAGATATTTATGGTCTTGGATCATAGAGGCAGAGTAATTATAACCCTTGGTCTATGACATGTTGTCTTCCATGGCATATTGTGTTTTATTTATTTATTTATTTCATAATGGATAAACCTTATATTAAACATTACCAAACCTGTGCCTCTTTCCACCGATCTCTTCCTCTTCCTAAGAGATTACTGACTACTAACCTCATGTCCATTAACCCAGCAGACCCACTTTTTGCAGCACACCCTAAGTTAAGTGATAGGAAGGTTCTTTGTCAACTACAGTGAGCCCCAAGTAGGTGAAGATGACTGTGGCGTCACACCGGGTAGAGGTTCTATGTAGGTGGCAGCTGAGATGCAACTGGTGCAGTAGAAAGAGTGCAGACTAATCCATTACTTAGTAGGTGTGTTCTTACCATAGTTCTAGCTGCTATAACAAAAATGCCCTAGACCGGCTGACTTAAACAACAGAAATCTGCTCACAGAGCCTCAGGGTCTGGGAGGTCAAAGGTGAAGGTGCTGGCTGAGTCTTTTCCTAGGAAATGTCCACTTTCTGATTTGCAGAGGCCCCTTCTTGCTAAATCTTCTTACAGAGAAAAGAGACTGTCTCTGTCATGTCTTTTGTAAGGGCACTAATTCCATTTACAAGGGCACCACCCTCATGCTCCAATCACCTCCTAAATCAACCCATCTCCACATAGTATCACATTGTTAGTTAGGGCTTCAATATATGATTTTTTGGGGGGGATACAAGCAGTTCATTGTAGTAATCTTGAGAAGTTTATTTAATATTTCAGAGTCTGTTTCTTCATTAATAAACAGAATACTGCATGTACTGAGGCTTGTCATGAAAATGACATTATATAGGTGATGTGCATATGACACAGATACTTTTTCAAAGATTGATGTCAGCTGTACACGTGGAAGTTTCATAACTACCCTAGGGTACTAACTCCTTAGTTTCTGGATATTACTAGATAGGTCATACACTTAAAAACCAAGGTGGGGTCCACCCCTTCACAAACAAAAAAAGTCTTTAAAAATGGTTGAGAAATGCTTGCTCTCCTCTTTTCTTGTCTTTCTCTCTCTTAGCCGATAAGAATAAGAAAGGGGACCGTGACTCCCTGGGAGGAGGCAAGGAAACACTGGCTGATTATCATTGTCTTTGCTTCTACAATTCCTGTTCTTGTTACTATTATTCCATTTTAAAGATGAAGAAGAAATCCTAAATCCCGAATGTTCAGACCATGCTCTTGAATCCTGCTCCTGGGTGCAGGAGACTCCACCCACTTCTGCTGCCCACTCACCAGGCACCCAGGCACCTGTCTCCTCTGGTTTGCAGACTCCTCTGCAGCCGTCTCAGAAGTGCTTTCCCTGAGCCCCTCTCCACCCTCTTCCCCTCATCATGTCTCATTTCTCATGGTGAGCGTCTCCCTTTTCTTTTTCTATGGCTTCCTAAGACATGAAAATAGCTATCATTTAAATTTGGTAATTATGATGGCAATGAAATGGTTTTTGCGAGATGTGGAATTCAAAGTTCAGAAGTGCCCTGCTGTGGAAATGGAATTTTCTTATGGTGTGGGCAGGGATATGGGGTAGATCCGAGTCTGCCCAGACCCAGCTGCCCAGCTCTACAGGACGAGAAACTCTGGCCAAGGAGGCAGCCACCTTCCCTACTGGGGGCTGGGAGGACACCCACGTTTCCTCAGTCAGGTTCAACCCAGCTCCCCTGACCTTTTGGAGCTGCAGGTGGAATATTCGCCCTTCTAGAAGGAGCACTGGGACAGCTCTGTGGGTCAGTTTTAGGGCCTTGGACTCATGATGGAGGGTGGGCTCGAATGACTTCTTTTCTGGAGGCCGCTCTAAGTGACCTGTTCTCCCACTGTTCAGGTGGGCCCTTGGGAAACTTGCTCTGTTAGGAAGTGCTTTGTACTTTGCTTATCAAAAAGGCTGCAGTGGATGAATGAGTGTGGATCAAAACTCCACTTTCCTAGCACGCATCTAGGCCATCACTTAACCAACTGTCTCTGACTTACTGGGAAAAGATATGCTAACACCCGGTTTTGGAAGGAGGGTACCGGAGCCATCGAGCAGTGAGCCCATGTCTTGATGGTGCCATCTGCTCTCATTAGAGTGACAGAGCAGCCAGAGCATGGAGGAGGGGCCGGCAGTTTGGGAAGAAGTTAGCCTTACAGATACTTTGTGTTTGGGGTTTGTTTAGTTGTGTTTTGTGTGGCAGGCTCAAAGAGAGGCTGTCCTACTTTCTGCGGGACCAATCACTCCAACATTTTAAGAAATTAAGTCTCTGGGAAAAAAAAATCTCATTCAAGAGGGATGGTAATGGGTTCTTGAGTGCATCCTATGCCTGCCAATTTATAAGAGAAATATCGCAGAAGCTGAGAGCCAAAGTTGGTACGCACAGCCATCACTTAAAGCGGGGAGGATGCTTCCTGGGGACAGTGATCTTCCCACCTGGACCTCCCAGCTTTATTCAATCTGGAGAGAATCTGTTTGCCAGGATCCTGCTTCCACATTACAAGAAGAGCAGGGCCATTCATTGTCCCCTGCACTTAGAAAGGGACGTTAGCTTCTCCAAAAGCCAATGGGGCTGGAGACAGTGGGCTCAGTTTGGTGATCAGAACTGCCTGGGGAGGAAGGAGCCTGGCCCCATTTTGCAGGCATCTCCCTACTGCCATTTCAGAGGGATGCCCACTGCTGATGTCCTGTCAGATCTGTCATGCCATCATACGTCAGGTCCCAGGGAGAGGAAGATGCAGGACCAGGAGCAGTCAGCCCCCCAGTTGAAAGTGACCCTTCCCTAGATTTTATATCATAGACTTCATCTATGATTGGATCTTTCCTCCCTGCCCCTTTCACTCACTACCAAACTCTTATTCTGCCTCCACTCAGATCCTTGGTTTATGTATATCAGGTCTTGGCAGTGGACTCCTGCTAAAACCTTAGTCTACATTGAATATTCCCATGGGGGAATATTTGCATTTACATTGGTTGATTGATTGTACTGGGGATTGAGCCTGGGTTCTTCATACTGAGCTAGATCCCCAGTGCTTGGTTGCTTTTCTCTCCTTGCTGAGCAAAATATCTGATGAATAAAGCGAAGGAAGGAAAGGTTTATTTAGCTCACAGTTTAGACTGGAAGTTTCAGTCTATAATCAGCTGGCTCCAAGGCAGGATGGCATGGCACAGACTTGGCTCTGGGATTCTCAAATCTCACTCTGTGTGTTCCATGGAACTGGTCCTTGTCCCTCCACTTTCTTTTGCTACAAACTGAAGAGTGTGCGGTGCCTTGCATTCTCTGTGGGGCAGAAATGAGCAAAACAGCACTGGTATGCAGCAGGGCAGCTCATCTGTGGAGCTAAAAACTCAGTTTAATTGCTTCTCTTCCTCCAGATCAGTGGGTCAGGTCGGTGGAGGCGATGGAGCTGCTCGTGGTACTGCATCAACAGTTTCTTGGATGTGGGACTGGTGGAGACTTCTCGAGTCACTGTGGTGCAGTAGCAGAGGGCGGAGGGGATCCCACTGGGAGAAACCTGGCTGCACTGGCCCTTCTTTGAGGTGGGCGATTTTCTTTTTTGAAATAAAAAGCACGAGGTGAAATATTTTTGCATTGGTATTGGCAGAGAACACGTTGATGCGGTCTCTGGGAGGTCATAGGTTAAGTGAAGTGTCCCTGTGGGGCCTCAGAGCAGACAGTATGCGCTGGGGGTGCAGCCTGCAGTGACCCTGCTCCAGCACCGCCAGGTTCAGCAAATGCAAATGCAGTCTGCCTGGTGAATTCACCATTCTGATGAACAGTGGATGATTTTGTAGTTTGAGCATATCCCTTGTGATATTTGGGACATTTAGACAAAAATTGTCTCATCTGAATTTGAAATTAACTGGGGTATTACATTTGGCAAACTGTTCCCCTCTTGGTCTATTGTAATTTCTCGTATATATAGGAAAGATTTTTTAAAAAGGTAAAATCCTGTCTCAAATCAATATAAAACAAACACATGCCAAAGATTTTTTTTTACTAATAAACTGGTTCAAATATATGCACAGACTTATATAGGTGGACAATTAAGAAACACTGAATTGCATTTGTTAATAGATGTAAATCTAGATATGTTCTCAAGGCAACAATCAATTGCATTCTATTGGGTAAAATTAGCTTGCATTTCTGTGGACAAGAATCATTTGCCTTACTCTTTGTTTTTTACAACTTGCAACAGTTGTAAAATCAAAGACAATGAAAGTCATAGAAAACAAGCAAACATGTCTTAGAACATGCAGTAATCATTTTTGCCTATTTCAAGACTTACAGTTTTCCTGATAGTGTCATGCTCTTTCCTGTCTCAGGGCTTTGAAAATGTCTTTTTATTAGTACATGTTTACCATATATAATGATTACACTTATTGTGGGGAATTCATATATGTACACAACACATCTTAATTCTTTTATCTTCTTCTTTTTTTAATCCCTTACCCCTTCCATCCTTTTCTGCTCCTTCAAACTCTTGGTTCCCTTTCCATTTGTAAAAGCTCTATTTTCATCATTTTCCCCTTCAATTTTTTTTCTCTCCTCTTTCCGTCGCCTCCCTCCATCTCTTGTTCCCCCGTTCATTTGAAAAAAGATCACCCTATTTCCCATTTATGTATTTTGCTCTCTCTTTCCATATATATGTATGGAGAGAAATGTTCACACATGTATATGTTTGTATATATATATGAGTGAAATCATGCTATATTAAAGTTTGTGTGTCTGGTGTCTGAGTTATTTCACTTAATATTATGGTCTGTCCTGTGAGTCAGTGCCATTTGTGGATTGCAGGTGAGGAGGACAAGAAGTCAGCAAGAAGCAAGCCCTGCCTGGGAATTGGCACCATGTGCGGGCCACTGTGGGAGAGACAGACACCAGCCCCTTCTGGTGCGCAGGCTGGGAAACAAGAAGAGTCAATTCCCCTGCCCCCAACCCCCAACCCCACTCCCTGCCATAAGTGACCGGCTGATCTGGAGAAACACAGGATGCAATGATGGCTATTGAGGTGGAATACAATTTAATGCTTAGTGTTTAGTGTTTCACTGACTTTGCAGGTCTAAAGCTGGTGGTCTGATCATCTATTCAGAGGATGACAATATGCAGTGTAGCATGTAGGGGGGCTCTCCTGAGGGTGGTGGCCATTGTTGATTCCTTATTGTCTTGCTCTGAAGTCCTGTATCATTTTCATTTGGGTTGGGTTTTGTTCTGTTTTGTTTTGTTTGACTTTATTGTATCTGATGGCATGGGCAGCTATTTCGAAGGTAGCAATATATATTATGGTAGGCATTTTGGATTTACTGTTATCTTGTTTTGAAGGTCTTTATTGTGTTCATTGTTTTGTTTTTATTGGTTCTATTCTGTTGTTTTGATTTTTACTATGTCTGAAGGTATCTGCAGCTATTTTGAAGACAACAGGAGGCATTATAGTAACCATTGTTGATTTCCTATTGTTTTGAAGCGTCACACTGGTTTATTTTGATTGGCTTTGTTCTGTTTTGTTTTACTTGGTTTTATTCTCTTTAAAATAAAAATAAAAAGATAAAAAATGTTATGATCTGTAGTTGGTTCCACTACCCCTTTAGCTGTCTTATTTACCTTTGACATTTTATCTCAAATATCACTACTTCTGGGAAGTTCTTCCTGCCCAGCAGATTGAACAAAGACCAGTGACTGTGGGGTCTATGCTGTCTTGTGACGGTGACTTCCTCTTTATGGGCAGTCATTAATCTATAGTTGGTTAGATAACAGCAGGACTTTAGGTGCCACTGGCGGGACCCAAGTGACTGTGACCAGCAGCTACAATAAACACTGAAAAGACAGTGGTGAGGTATGGGAGGGTGTTGCTTTGGCTTCTGGTCTCTCCTCTCAACCCCACTTGATACAGCTTGAGTAAAGAGAGAGTAGCGGGGAGGACACCCTTCCATGGTGTCTTCGTACACGCCCCTCTGGGCCTAACCCTGGGGCCTGCGGCTGCCCACATTAGATTCCAAAGGCTGAGGTCCAGGACTGAGTGCACAGCTCTAGGCTTTTCCTGCCTAGCAGTCCTCTAGGTTGTTTTTCCCTCTTCTACTCTCTTCTGTGCCATTCTTCTGGGCTTTCATCTTGCCAGGTGACAGAGTTACGTGGTGAACTCATGGGTCCTTATGATATGCATGCACAATGAGAGACAATATGGCAAATATGGTACAGGGCTTAAAAGTCTATACCCTAATGTATGGGACATTTCCCCCTATTAAATGCTATATGTCCTTGAGTACGTAACCATTCTGTGCTTCAAGCTATGGATTAACAATAGTGCTAAATTGTAGGATTATTGTAGGTCTGAAAGAGATAATACTTGCAAAGTGGTTAGCCCTGGGTCTTGGAGCCACCAGGGTAATGCCTCAGCAGGCTACTCCTTCATGGAAGCACTGTCCATTTTAACCCAGGGGACTCTAGTAGGCACCTGCTTTGACTATAATAGTCTGGCAGGTCAGATACTTGGGGGCACTTGGATGACAGATGGCCATTTTGTTGGCTTAGTAGTGGGTGCTCTGCAGACCTCTGAGGGGAACAGAGCACTGGGTGACTAGGTCACTCCTCTGGTTTTAAGAAGACAAGGCCTGCTCAGAACCTGCAACTGTGGATAGGACAATAACAGCAATGTTGTATTCAGGAGCTTTGCTTTAAATAATCCTTCTCCTTAATAGCTTTGCCCCTGGCGTGTGACAGGTGTTTACATTATTAAGTAAAAGCATTTAAACAGCGACCTCCTTGGTATAAGGTTGAAGGAGATTAAAATCCAAGTGGTGCTCTAGCCATTTAAATCAATGAGACTTGTCAGATCTGTAACACATGAGCTACTTAGAGGGCGCGGGCACCTATTGTTTTTGAGATTTGGCTAATATCTCAATATGTGCATTATCTCAAAGTCTGCGTAGGCCCTAGGATACTCATTAAAGGCTGCTCTGACCATGGCCTCTTTCTCTGTGGAAGCAGCCTTAATTAATAGTTGGTTAAACGTGAACAAAGTAGTTATGCTATTAGGGACGATCTGAGCTTGAGTTTCCTCCTGTTTAGAGAAGAACCTTTTTAGGATCTCTGGGGGAACAGTCCCTTAGCTCCTCGGAGGTGGGGACTGAGGTCATTGCCACCCTTCATTAGGGGTGGCAAAGCAGGCTGCTTGACTGTGCCCATGCCTGTCCTTTCTAGAGCTGGGTTGGTCCCAGTCTTTAGCCAACACTGGCAACCTCTTGTCTACTAGCAGCATTGAAGCACCGAGTTTCTGAGCCTGAAGCCTGTCTCCCTCTCTCCTGTCCTGTCTTTCTCTTCTCTCCCCTATCTCCTTTAAAACTGCCTGCTGACAACACGCACCAGAAACTTCTCTCTCTCTTAAGAGTTCAACCTAGACCCTCCATATTGTATTTCAGTGGTGGAGGTGGAGGAACCTCTATGTAAGAGGTTACAGCTGGACCTTGAAGACCCAACTCTTACTCCTCAAGGTTTATCATCCCCAGAAGTCTTTAGCTGGTTTCTGCAGCCCCCTTCTGTTTCATTACTAATGCTGCACAGACCTCCATGTCCCCTGCTTGTTAGTTCTAAAGAGGATGCTTGAGCCTTCTTTTTTAATCCCTTGGATTTGCAGCTGAGTCAGGCTGCCCACAAAAGGAGCTGCACACACTTAAGTAAAGAGATGCACGGCAGAGCCTGCTGTTCTATCGCACATGGTCCTACAAGTGGGGTTGCCTGACTCTCCTGCTGTGTTTGCAGCTGCAGGCCCTGGGCCAGAGAGACTCCTCCAGCCCCCAGGGTGGTGCAGGCTCTTCAGTGGGTGAGGCCTTTCTGTCTGGGACCCCTGAAGATCCCTTTCCTGGGTGATCGACTTTGGACATGTTTTGCTTCAGCGGAAAACTCTTCTACTCATGGCAGTGGGTAAGACCAGAGCCCAGTCTCTATGGAACTTCTGGTCCATATCCCTTAGTAAGGGATTGGCAGTGAAACTGAGACCCCTGGCCACTCAGTGTTGGACAAGCAGCATTGGTGTTGCCTGGGAACTTGTTAGAAGCACACAAGCTTGGACCTAGCCCTGCTGAAGCGGAGTGTGCACTTCCTGAACTCCTCAGAAGCTGTGTTCCGGGGCTCAAAGTTAGTGAGGAAGACAGATGGGTGTAGGAGACCTGAGGCATCATTAGAGTTGGGAGAAAACATGATGGGTGGATCTTGGTGATCAACATTGCCAGGAAGAAGAAATACGGTACCCGGCGAAACACTTTCTACTACGTGGGGCTTTGAAATGTGCTCAGGGAATCACACTTGCTCAGCCCCACTCTGGCTCTGGCCTCTCCACCCACCCTCGCCTCCGTGTCCATGGCCTGTAGACACAGTGAGCACCAGCACCGTCATAGAGATTGTTGTCAGGAGCCACAAACATGCTTGTGAAGAGGAGGTGCCTCCTAAGGACTACGCATCTTGCAGCTCCAAGCTGCTTGCCACTGACAAAAGCTTTCGGGTGGGGGCATCAATGAACCCGTGAATACGGCATGCTCATTTGAATTTTTATTCTGGAAGCTAAATGCTGAAAGAAAAATAAAAAAAAATTTTACCTCCCTCTGTTTGATCTCGAGGAGAAGATAAAAATAGGGAGAGGTGTTTTAATTTGGCAGTTTTCTGGGCACCGTCAGCCAGCCTGCTTTTCTCGCTGGCGCAGCTCCTGCTTTTGGGGCTGCCTCCCTTTGATCTTATATTCCCTCTGTGTGCAGGTACTCCTTTGTGCCTATCTGAGTCGTGTGTAACAAATCATCTTAATTACTCTAGGCCTGCTTCCTCCTCTGGCTCTCATTTTCTGGAGTTCCTGCAATGGTTACCAAATAAACCTGTGGGGGGCTCCAGCCTTCAGAACAGCATGGAGGCACCTGCAGCAGCCAGAGGAATTTCAAAGTTAGTTAAAAAGCACAGGAGGAGAGAGAGAATTGAATACAGGCTCCCTCCAGTTTTCAGCCTGGAGACCCGGTGCTGACTACACTCCAGTTCCATGCGCTTTGCAAGGCACGGCCGCACGCTTTTCCTCGCAGAAGAGGGAATAATTAATGCAGTGGCTCCATGGTGTGGGACATGCGTGGCTTTCATAGCAGGGCCCCAAATTCAGGAGGAACAGTCCACTATTTTGAAGCCCAGGCAGACAGAGAGGGGACACGGAGATGGTGCTGTGTGTGGAGTGGCTGGAGCTCCCAGCGTGCTCCATAGGGACTGAAGCCAAACCCAGGATTGTGGGCCAGACTGGGCCTTCAGAGTGGCTTCATGTCAGGAATGTCAGGACGCACGGGGTGGGTTTTCTGTGGCTGCTCTGAAGCCTGGACTTGGGCAGAGAGGTGCTGAGGCAGCCAGGCTGTGATGCTGTGTGTGGGGCAGTCCGAGGGGAGGTAATTAGGAGCAAGGAGCTGAAGCTGCGGAAAAGAAAACGTAGGAGCACTGCAGCATCAAAACCTTCCTGACAGCCATGTCTATTAGCCCGTGGCTTTGCCTCCGCAGGGAATTTGTGAAAGACCCATTACCTGAGGCATTTAGGGAGCCTGGGTTAACCCCCGGGAGGGGGCTGTGGAGAGCTGCATCATCGCTTCCTAACTCTGTGCCTCCGGGAGCCAGGGGGCCCCCAGACAGGGCTTCCAGGTTAATTGCCTGGGCCTCCGCGTCTCTCCCCCAGTGCTGTTGGAAGGGCCGATTAACACAGGGTATTTCAGCTCAATGATTCCACCGTGCAGTGATTCCTGCCGCTGCACAGGGAAGGTGTAGTGTGTGTACTTATGTCTATAAATACCCAGCAGCACATGCTCAGTTGCTCAGGCACTCTGAGGGTCCACTGGGTCAAAGAACAGAGTTTCTGGAAATGGAACATTCACTCTCTTGGTTGGTAGATGGTTTGCAAACCATTTTTGAGGCCCTCTTGTTTGAGGTGGAGAACTTGTCTCATCTAGTGTATAGTTTTTTGAAAGCATGGTGATAAAACAGGTTTGGGTGTAACCCATTGAAAACATTACCCTGCTACCTCTCCTTAATTATCCTGGGGTCCTATGGGACTCTGGGGTCAACTCGAGTAACCAGAAAGTGTCTACTCCTGTAACAGCCTCCTGAGAACCTATTTTCTCTTATTTGACTCTAGTCACAAAACATGGCAGTGTGTTAAGTGCCCTAGGGAGACAAAGAGAATGGGACTGGGCCCCATCTCTAGGGTTTTACTCTCTTGCCTTATGTTTCTCTTCCTTGCTGTGATTTGAAGAGAAGCCCCCCAAGGTCTATTTAAGGCTTGCTTCTCATGGTGGCAGTAGTGGGAGGTGCTATGCACCTTTAAGAGCTGGGGGCTAGTGGTAGGTCCTCAGGTCATTGGGAAGTGTGCCCTGGGAGGGGACTGTGGCTATCCTGGCAATCTCTCTCTGCTTAGTGGGTGCTTGCCGCATTGCCATCCTGTCCCATGAGGTGGTACAGTTAAGGGATAATCCTTGACAAAACTGTATTACCGTGTTTGAACTTTGAAACCTCCAAACCACAAATGAAGTAACCCTTTCTCTTTACAATGTCAATCAATTGCCTCAGATATTTGGTCACAGTGACCACTATACTGGCAAAGTTGACCACTATACTGTTACTGTAAATTATGGATTCCTGTTCAGAATATTTGGAAGTGGGGTCTAAGTATGAGGATGTTAAAAAATCTCGCCTGCTATTTCTGTTGTGCAGAGCAGTTGGGAATTACTAGATTAATTTACCTCTAAGACTCCTGTTATTTTGGGTAACTTTCAGTTCTCTAATTTTTGAGCTGGATCAGCTGCGTACTCTTTAGCCAGCATAAAGTAGGATTACTTCAGTAAAGGTCAAGTTACAATCTTAGATCCCAGCTACCACTGTACTTTTGTGGCCTCTATAACCCTAAACAATAATTTTTTTTTCTGAGTCAAAAAATTCCTTCTCCTAATTTATTCTACAAATGCATACTGAGCATCAACTATATGTCAGAGGTCCCTGTATGAGGCCTGCAGAAAAATATGAGCAGGAAATCCGAGGAGCCTGTTCTTAAGGAGCTTATATTCTAGATTCAGGTCCAGATCAATGTGAATCTCTAACTTGTTTGAGTCTCTTTCCTAAACTCCCAGTGGGATTCTTCTTGCTACTCATTCCCACTTCAACCCAAGGCATCGATAAACAAAGCCTAGTTGTCTACTTGGCATTTAGGACTAAGTGTTTCAGTCCCAACCCCAGTTCCTATGTTGAAATTTTAACCCGTAATGTGATAGTATTTGGAGGTGAGGCCTTGGGAGGAATTAGGTCATGAGGGTGGAGCCCTAAGGCATGGGATTAATTAGTGCCCTCAGAGTAAGGCCAGAGAGCTAGCATGGCCTCTTTTTCCATTTGAGGATATGAGAAATTTGCAGTTGGCAAACAGGAAGTGGGCCCTCACTGCCACCTGACCATGCTGGCACCCTGATCTCAGGCTTTCAGCCCCGGAACTGTTAGAAATGAATTTCTTTTGCATGTGGTACTTCTTTATAGCCACCTAACCCAAGACACTCGGGTATCTTTCATCTCTAGAGAAACACTAAATCAGAAAGTGTGGCCACTGTGAGGTACCACATCTAAAATGTATCATAGCATCTCCAGAGCAGGTGTGATTAGCATCCTTTTATAACTTAGAAGGTCAAGGTTCTAACCATTTAGATGCATATCCTTTGCTCCATGCATTTAAAAACAAGTCTCACTTTCTGCTTAGTGGACCTTTGTTGTTGCTATCACCATTCATTTAGTTTCCAGTTAAATGCTAGGCCATGTTCTCCATTCTTCTGTTTTTGTGTGTAGGACTTCATTAAAAGCTACACTCCTAGTGCATCTTTCCTGCCACTCCCCTTTCTCTTCTCCCCAAGGGAGGGATACTGGTTTCCTGTGGGTGAGTTTGGGTGCATATTAAACTGAATATACGAAACTTAGGCCCTTTCTATTTTCTCTTACCAGTCTGCAGCGAGCATTCAGTTTCTCCACGTCAGGTTCCTATGCAAGGCTGTGTCTCTCCTAGGGCAGGCCTATCTAACTTAGGAACTGGCAAGCTTGGTTAATGGACCTAGAGCCATATAATAAAGTTGACATTTTCATTCCCCTCTACTTGGTTCATGGGTCATTCTCTCAGCTGAATCAAACTAGGATTGGGCATTGATTCTCCTCAAACTCCCATAGTAATTGGGTAAGTCAGGTTGCAACACTATCATGCAATACTTGAGTCATTTAACTTACAAAGAGAAGAGATTTGTTCTGGCTCATGATTCTGTAGGTTCCAGTCCAAGATGATGTGGCTTGTTGGCTTTGGGCCTCTGTTGAGGCCAGCACACCATGGTGGAGCATGCGGTGAAGCAAACCTCTCATTGCATGAAGCAGAAGGCAAAGCAAAAGAGGGAAGAGGCTGAATCCCACTGTCTGTTTCGAGGGCAGGGCTCCAAAGAGCTAGGATTTCCCACGGGGTCCTACCTCCCACAGATTTCAAACCTCACTGTGGTGTCCCCTGGGACCAAGCCTTTAACATCTGGAACTTTGCAGGACACTTGTGTAAGGCAGCAGTAACCATATCCCAATTCCCCTTTAGCAGCCACTTCTTCCCACATAGAATCAGTTTGACTCCATGCATGAGACTCACAATCGGTTCTTCCTGACTCCAATAATTAGTGTAAGGATGAATATGTGACCCAGTAAGATCCAATGAGTGGCAGGGAAGTTTCTGTCATGGTGCAGCTATTGATTTTATTTACCAGACAAAAAATAAGTTTTAGAGGTTAGAACTGTTGCTGTTATCCTGTTAATACATGAAGGTAAGAATGATAGAAAAGTACTCAGGAAACATTGGGTGAACTCAGTAGGAGTCAGCCTGACCTGGAGCTAATTCTGCCTTTAGAATTTTCAACTTGAGTAAAACAATAAATTTATTTTTTGCCTAAGCTAGTTTGGGTCAGTTTTCTGCTATTTTACTTTCAATGGTAAACATACCACTCTTCATATGATTTTCACATTGTTAGTTTTAATTAATTTTAGATGCTCATCAATGACTGCTGTAACTCACTTTAGACCTCATGAGTGAAAGATGACTTAAGAAAATATTAATTCTTCACCAGAAGGGTAGATGATGATGTTGAGATATTGTCTTAGATACCTTTCATTCCTTCTTTTTATACATATTTGTTAGTCTTGGCAACTGTTATGGTGTGTGTTTGGATATCCCCCCAAAGCCTCATGTGAGGAGTGGGCCTTTTGAAGGTGGCTGAATGTAGCATTTGTGATTGGCTCATTGTCTATTACTGGGATTGGCAGTATGAGTGCTGTACTCACCCGGGGTTGGGTAGCTGGCATACAATATAAGGAAGGGAAAGTGGCTTGCTCCTCCTTTTTTGCTCTTTCACTCTTGTAGCTTGTGGCCACCATGAATGGCTGCCCCTTAGCCATGCCACCCTGCCTTGGAGTCAGCTGAGTATGGACTGAGACCACCACAAACTGTAACTTAAATAAACCTTTCCTTCCTTCATTTTGGGCATCAAGTATTTTGTCACAGCAATGAGAAAAAAGCAACCAATAGAGACTTTGGTACCAGTGGAGTGGGATTGTTGCTATGACTATACCTGACTATGTGGTTCAGGGGCCTTTGGAAATGGCTGGTGGGAAGATTTGGAAAGGTTCAATGATGTCACCTGAAAGAGTGGTGATAGAATACCTTAGGCTGTTCTGTATGGGAGATGCTGGTCAGAGCTCAAAAGACCAGAAGGCTGATAGAAATCCTGCCAGTAAAAACCAGGCTTGAGAGGTTTCTGCTGGGAAGAAAGACTGCATTGGCTGCTGGACTTCAGATGATGTGTGTTATGGGTTGGCAGAAAGTTTGTCTGCATTTGGATCATGTCCAGAGACTTTGCCTGAGACTGAGATTAAGGGTGGCAGACTAATTAATCTGGCAAAAGAAATTTCAAGGCAATCAAACGTTGAGGAACTGGTATGGCTATTGTTGGGGGTTTTTAGCCAGATTTATGCTATGAATCAAGAGCAAAGATCCCAGCAGGGTGATTTAAAACATTGTAAGTTTGGCCAGGAAAAAAGCTCCAGTAAAGCTGTGAACTGTAAAGATAGAACTAAGATCATGATTGCTGGGAAGGAATAGAAGAATAGAAATGATCGTCTGGGGGTACCACAGAAAGTGGTGGGTTTCTACGCTTTGCAGCCTCAAAACTGCAGAAGTGAAAGATTTTGCTTTGAGGAGAAAGTCACAGAGTGCCATGTTCCAGAATGGTGGTGGAGGCCACATGAAGTTCCAAAATAGTGGTGGCTGTACCAGGTTCCAGAATGGTGATAGCATAGAGAATCTGTACCTCACAATCAGGTTCAGAGTGCTCAGTGATCCAAGGCCTCGACCCCTACAGCCAAAAGAGAGGAAAGCCTGGCTACTGCTCCAGCTAGAAGAGGACCTTGGTAGCATCCACATGGTGCTGGTTTTACGTGCATGCTGAATGCATGAGTTCTGAAGTTAAAATGGCTTCCACCATGATTTCAGAAGGCCTGGGAGGCCAGACAGTGTGCCCCTGAGAGGGCAGGTGTGAAGCTGTGAATGTGAAGCCAAAGTTGCAATGGAGAACTCAGAAGTTTGGAAAAACCAGGAACATGGATTGTCTAAGGAATCCTGCAAGGAGGGAGCAAAGCCAGCCTGAGAGAGAAGCCATGGGAGCTACAACCACCAGAAGTACCATGGGGCTAGAGTCATTCGGGCATTTTGGAGCTCAAAACCAGATTGCTTTAGATGTTGAACATGGAACTGCAAGGACTTCATGGTTGCCCTGCTGGATTTTGGAGTTCCTTTGGTCCCATGCCTTTGTATCCCCTGATTTGTAACCTTTGGAATGGTAATGTTTATCTTGTGCCATTGAATGTTGGAAGTGTTTAACTTTTCATTTGTACAGGGAGTTACAGCTAAGAGTTTGCCTTAGATCTCAGAGGAGACTTGGGACTTGGACTTTTCAGCAATCCTGAAACTGTTAGGACTTTGGCAACTCTTGGAGATGGACTAAATGTCTTTTGCATAAAGGATGTGAATGAGTCTTTGGGGGCCAGGGGTGGAATATTATGGTTTGTGTTTGGATGTCCCCCCAAGGCCTCATACAGTCACAGAGGTGGCTGAATCTAGCATTTGTGATTGGTTTGTCATCTAGCACTGGGATTGGCAGTGTGAGTGCTGCACTTGCCCAGGGTCGGGTAGCTGGTATACAGTATAAGAGAGAGAAAGTGGCTTGCTCCTCCCCTTTTGCCCTTTCACTCTTGAGGCTTGTGGCCACCATGAATGGCTGCCGCTTAGCCATGCTACCATGCCTTGGAGCCAGTTGAGTATGGACTGAGACCGTCACAAACTGTAAGCTAAATAAACCTTTCCTTCCTTCATTTTGGGCATCAAGTATTTTGTTTCAGCAGTGAGAGAAAAGTAACCAATACAGCAAGAAATCTGATATGATACTTGGCCCTGGTAAGCCTTTAATAAAAATATTCAAAATGTGGCCAGTTCATTTTTTCCTACCAGTTAACTGGAGAGGAACAAATCTTGTTCTTTAAAGATATGTAATGATCATAAATATCCACAAGGAAATAATAAACCCTGTAGAGAGATTTACTTTAGTTACATACCAAGATAGAATAACTGGAAAATTTGTATGAGGAATTTATTTTTTGATACAGGGTCTTGCTGTGTGGTACAGGCTGGTTTTGAACTCACCATGTAGTCAGTCTAGGCTGGCCTGGATAGAACTCATGGCAATCCTCCCTTCTTAGCCTCTTGAGTGCTGGGATTACAGGTGTGTGCCATCATGCCTAGATAATATTTTCATTTTTTAAAGGACATATGTCTATCTTAGAACAGGAGTCACCAGCCACGAGTTTCCCAGATAATCTAACTAAGGGAAATGGGTAGAGTGGAAGGCAACAGACAAACCAAAACTACAGCTGATTGTTAAGAATGTGGGCCCAGTAATTTGAGGTCTCAACTAGAATTCTGGATTTTCACGTCACATCTTCTTGTTTGCAAATGTTGGCTTACATTAAATAAAGAAATTGGCAAAACAAAAAATGTCTTGTGGGTCAAACACGCTGGAGTGTTGAATTTGGCCCCTACAGCTCCAGGTTTGTTCCCCTTCTTTGGGAGACCAGGGAAGCAGTCAGGCTGGGTGCTATCTCCTCATAGTCATTAGGAGGCAAAATAATGCTTACATAAATGATGAGTTTCAAAGGGGGAATGGAGAGGAGCTGCACAAAGTAGTTGCCAAGGTAACATCTTGCTGATCAGAAAGGGACAGCAATTGGGTTTTATGTAGACGCAGTGGGAGAATGAAACATAATCTTTCTCCATCTTCTTTCTGTTGGAGATCAGTGAGGAAATGGGTGTGGATGCAGTGCTTCTGCTGGAGATTAGCAGGAAGCAATTCTTTTCCCATTTGAAGAGACCCCACCGAGACCTGATCAAATAGCAACATACAGAAGTCACACCGTTAAATCTTCCAATTTGCTAGCAGCAAATCAATGAACTCTGATAGCTGCTGCCCTAAGCCAGCATCCAGGGAGCTGTGCACAAGCTATTTGATCCCTGCATTTTAGTGAAGGAAAGTCAAGGCATTTTCTTAAAGCAGGGAGAGAAGATCGTATTATGTAATGGGAGAAGACAGGTGAAGTTTTGTGAAAAGAAAGCTGGTTATTTTCAACTGTGTCTTAGTTAAATTTATTTAGATATACTAGAAATAAGTGTTTTGTTGTGTGTTTATATCAAGCAACTAATAGGAAAGGCTCTTTATTTCATGTAATTGAAGTTGAACTTTAGTTTTTATTATGAAAACATGACATTGTTCTAGCACCTGTCAAATATAGGCAGTGTCATCTCTTGCAAGATCATATACACACGTTGGTATATTTTTAGCATGATGAGATGGAAATTTTAGTACACTAGGAGGCAGATACTTGCCTGAGGAATTTTACTTTCCCTATGATCCTTACCAAGTATCCTCCTTTTGCCTATGCTGCCTTGACCTGTTGCCTGTAGGTGAGCTTCTCAATTGTGTAAAGAATTCTGGGCCTTACAGGTGGCCTTACTTTGGAATGGGAGCAAATAGTAAGATGCTGTTCATGACAGTCAAACCTTTTTTTTTTCTTTTTTCATTTAACCTTTCTTGGACATCATTTCACAGAGAGATACCTCACTCTTTTGATAACTGTAGAATCTTTGGCATTAGGAAGGCTCCAAATATTGGTTGTTGTTTGTGCCATAATCTGTTTATGTTAATACTGCCATTAATATCCTAGCAACCCATTTTTGCTTTCACATAGAGTTTTTTTGAAGTATGAGTTCTTTCATGGGAAATCAAAGTGCCAAAGTATAAGTGGATTTAAAATTTTGATAGTTATT